>JBAMBO010003930.1:0-74396 GCA_037044535.1 Lordiphosa magnipectinata
GGAGCAATTCTTTTGGCAAAGATTCGTCCCACCCAAGTTCATGTAACCAAATTTCTTGCATGAAGATTTTGGCACAAACTACGAATGGAGCCAGCCAGCCTGCTGGGTCAAAAAGTTTCGCAATTCGCGAAAGCACTTCCCGCTTAGTGTAAGAGGGCTTCACTTCGACACTGGAGGGAGCAAAGAGGAACTCGTCGGTGTCTGCTTGCCAGCGGATACCTAGAGTCTTTGCAATGCTGGCTTCTTCAATTTCTAAGAAATCAGCTCGCAGCAAATGATCTTTTGGAATGTGAACTAACACATCTTTGTGGTTGGAGGTTCATTTACGTAATGGAAAACCGGCCGCCTCAAGAGCCTTGCGCAGCTTATCGATGGCCTGAATCGCACTCTGTTTGGTGTGCGATCCTGCAAGCCCGTCATCGACGTACATAAAATTTAAAACTATGTCGCTTGCTAGTGGAAACTGTGATAGAACATCTCTAGCTAGTTGCTGCAAGACCCGAATCGCCAAGAATGGAGCACAGTTCACGCCAAATGTGACTGTGTTGAGCTCATAATCACCAAGCTCGTCATTCTCGTTTCTGAAAAGGATTCTTTGGAACAGAGTCTGCTTCGGGACCACCAGCATTTGCCGATACATCTTAGTGACATCGTCATTGAAAACAAAGCGGAAAAAACGACATTTTAGTATTTGGATGGTCAGATCTGATTGGAGGACAGGTCCAGGATGCAGGACGTCGTTCAGACATTTCCCATTTGAAGAGGGACTGGAGGCGTTAAAAACAATACGATCTTTTGTAGTGGTGCTATCAGGTTTGAATACAGCGTGATGAGGGAGATAGAAGTTATTGGAATCGTTACTTGGAGGGCCTGGCCGCATATGACCTAAGTCCAGGTATTCCTGAATAATGGAGTCGTACTGCTCTTTTAACGGAGTGTTTCCCTTGAGTCGAGCTTCGTTTCTCAGAAACTGAGCGAGTGCGATGGACCTTGAATGTCCCAAATTTATCTGTTCAGGATTCTTGAAGGGTAACGTAACTACATATCTACCACTCTTGTTTCTGGTCGTGGTGCGGACAAAATTGTTTTCGCATACGGAATCTAACTCATTTACCAGTTTTGCTGGTAGATCCTCCACCACCCAAAACTTGGTGAGGAGATCATCGAGTTTTTGCTCTTTGCTGACCGAGATCCTGGTAGTAAAGGACGAAACAGTAGTCAAATTGGACTTTGACACTGGCCCAGTGAGGATCCACCCAAAGATGGTCTCTTGGCCTAACAGGGATCCGCAAATATTCGGGATTGAGCCGCCTAATAAGATGGATGGGAGGATATCTTCGCCAAGTAGCACATCTATCTGCGAACTCAGATGGAAGAAGGGGTCAGCGAGCTGAATATTTGGCAGATTTTCTACAAACCTTTGTGGAATAGGGTAGGAAGGAAGGTTACCTGCCAAATGTGGAAGCACAAAGGCTGCCGTCTCTATTTGGATTCTCGGTTTCGTTGGAGAGCCAATGTTAAAGTGACATAACTTCTGAGGTTCGGCTGCAATGGCTTGATTCAAGCACGCGACTTGGGCTTGGATCGGATGGAAAGGAGGTTTGATGAGATTAAACACCCTTTCTGTAATGAACGTTGCCTTTGATCCTGAATCAACCAATGCACGTGCTTTAAAACAAGTGCCCAAATGACAAATGCTTATAACAGCAGTGCCAAGAAGAACACCTTGTGTGTTAGCCGAGAAATAGTTTTGGACATGGGAGGTTTTAGCTGTGGACTGTATGTTCGGATTTTGCGTTATCGCACTAGAGCTGGAGGAATCTGTTGCAGAAGACGTAGGAGGAGGACCACCCCGGTGCAGGAGCGTGTTGTGGCGGCCTTTGCACGTAAAGCAATTATTCTGGCTTGTGCAGTCTTTAAGATGGTGACCTCTAGCAAAACAGTTTAAGCATAATTTCTGCTGTTTAATGAAGTTGGACCTTTCACTAACAGACATTTGGAGGAAACGTTGGCAAAGACGCACTGGATGGTTCTCTTTAGCACACAGTTTGCAGGTTTGCGCTTTTGTGCTCACTTTCGCTTCAAATGTATTAAGTCTTTTGCGGGGTGCTTGATTGTGAGGAGCTAGGATTGCCTTAACAGGTTGCGACAGTTTGACGTCTTCGATTGCCTCTAAGGCGCGATAGCGATCACTGAGGAAGCTGTTCATTTGCTGCCACGTTGGAATGCCAGTCTTATTATGAAGTGACTGTTCCCAAAAGGATAACGTGGTCGTAGGCAGTTTGCCAGAACAGAGGAAAACCAGCTGAGAGTCCCAGTTCGTTGTCGGTATTTCGGAGTGCTCAAGCGCCTTCAAGCACCCCTGAACGGTACTTTGTAGTTCCTTTAGTGCTGCACCTGACTCGACAGTGACTGCTTTTAGGTTAAAAAGGATTTTTAACTGGCTATTAACTAAAAGACGTTTATTCTCAAACCCTTCTTTTAGTGCCTCCCAAGCGGTTTTGAAACCCTCGTTGGTTAGCGGGGATTCGGATACGATAGCCTTTACATCGCCACTGGTGTTCGCGTTCAGGTGAAACAGTTTTCCAACTGGGGTCAATCTAGGATTATTCACATAGATGGCCGTGAACAAATCACGGAAAGTTGGCCATCGCACATAGTCCCCATTGAACACCTCAGTGTCGCATGGCGGAAGAATGAGGCCTTTAAATGCGGGGGTTCGTTCTGGATCTGACCCAGTTTCCCGTAACAACGTAGAGGCTTCTTTTATTTTGTCATCCAGACCTGCCGAACAGCGTTCGTACACCATATAGCTTGGCCTGCAAGGCCGGAAAGTCGCCACTGCTGGAGTCAGAAGTTAGAGCTTCGGAACACAGCTGGCACTCGTGTTCAACCTTCTCCCATAACGTAAGGACTTGCCTCTCACGAACTTTTAGCATGGATATAGTGACCTGAGCAGCCGATGAAGCGCATAGTTTTGCTTCAAATTGGCTAAGCCTGTCACTGGCAGCAATAAAATTATTTATCGACATTGGGTTTGTCTCTACTTGTCCTGGTACGTTCGATCTCGTGATTCTCGGAGGGAGTTGAACAGTTGTTTTGGCCTTTTCACCGCCCTTTGCGTCTGATTTCAAAGGAAGAGACGGAGCAGGGGAGGAGATTTTCTAGCTGTCGGAATCAGCTGGCAATTTAAGATGCTTCTTTTCACCTGGATAACTCATTCGAACAGTCAATTAGCGATGTAGTCGATATTATTGCGTTTTGGTAGCGAAAGGAATGCAGAAACAAATACCAGAAGAACGATAGGAATTGGAACCCGTTGTAAATTTTTTTCAACAAAGGAGGACCAATTATATGGCTATATCTTCTTGGAAGAATGTTGAAAATATGTATATATAATATATTTTCGTTTCTTGTGTGTTTTTAATAAACGGGTGCGAGTGTATGATGTTAAGAATGTGTATAACACTTTAAAGTTTAAACTCTGAGTAAGTGTTAAACTGTATATATAAATTTTCGTGAGTAAGTTTGTATGTGTATATATAAAATTGTGTGTAAATTTGCATGTGTATATAAATTTGTGTGTAAGGTTTTGTGTATATAAATTTTCTGTGTAAAGTTTTGTGCGATCGTATGGATGAATTGAATTCGATTTTTTTCTTTTGGTTTTTTTAAAATGTAATTGAAAATATTGCTGGAGCTAATGGAATGTGGAACTTCTTATTTAAAAAACTGGTGCCAAGGGCTGCATGCCAATTTATGAAACCGATAACAATGCACATATCGATCGGTATGTGTGTGCAAAAGTGTGTATGTCAATTAAAACAATAAATATTATTATAATTATTAAATTTGCGTTGTATTTATTTGGTTGGATGTAGTTACTTATGCCCCTGGTGTGTGGATTTCGCAATGTAAATATGTTTCGTATGCAGAGTGGGTGTACATACATTTATATGTGCATATATATGTACGCATGCACTTATGATTTTGGATGGGAAATTTGTATGTGCTTCTTGTTAGTACGGACCAATGTTTGGGGTGGGGCGGACCTCTTGGCTCCAGGTAGAATGTCGATCATTAAAAATTGCAGGTGATGCCGGCGCGACAGAAATCGGGTTAAAAAAGAACAATTCGGGGGCGTCGATCTTCTCACTTGCACAGTTTATTTGGCACTAAAATACAATGTCTTGTTAAGCTTAAGACTAGGTTGGAGAGGAGAGAAAGCTCTGTCGCTGTGGAACGCGACATAAAGAAAAATTGTAGTCGGCTCAAGCCCGACTATAACATACTCTGCACCCTTAATGTTGCACTACGCATTTGCTCACGAGTCAAACGGCCCGTTAACACACAACGCACCACGCGGTGCGCTCTCTTAGTCTCTCTCTCTCTCTCTCTCTCTCTCTCTCTCTCTCTCCCACTGAGATTTTTTCTGTTGAACGGAATGCTGTGGTTATGGGTGGGGGGTGTTAACTGGCCGTTTTTTGCTTATAACTTGAGTATCGTTCATCCGATCTTTATCATTCGCACATCGATAAATAATTTTGATTACTAGATATCGCTAGAAGGTATGAACCATCTATCATTAAAGCTGTGGAAGATACACGTTTTTCCCAAATTGCGGGGGCGGGAGGGTGCGTTTCAAAAATTGAAAATAAACTTGATCTGCCTGCAAGTATAAGAAATATATGTCCCATACATGTCAAACCTCTATCTCTTACCATCTCTGAGATCTCTTCGTTCATTCGGACGTACGGACAGACAGACAGACGGACGGACGGACAGACGGACATGGCTATATCGACTCGGCGTTGATGCTGATCAAGAATATATATACTTTATATGGTCGGAAATGATTCCTTCTGCCTGTTACATACGCTTGCTCGACTTTAGTATACCCTTTTACTCTACGAGTAACGGGTACAAAAATAGGTTGCGAAAGGCTCTGTTAAATTAGACCGCGTGAGTTTAGGCCGCGGTGCATTTTGCATGGAGGTCTAATTTCATTCTGCAAAATGAATTTAGGCCGCAACCATCAAATGAAATTAGACCGCGCGGCCTTATTTTATTTTTCAAATTGAATTAGGCCACCATCACAAAATGAAATTAGACCGCGCGGTGTAATTTCATTCTGCAAAATGAATTTAGACCGCCATCACAAAATGAAACTAGAAGCCGCGGTGTAATTTCAGTCTGCAAAATGAATTTAGACCGCCATCTCAAAATAAAGTTAGACCGCACGCTCTCTATACGTATAAAAGCGCCGGAGGCAACATTTTTATACCCGTTACTCGTAGAGTAAATATCAATGGACGTGAATCCTTTGAGACGCACGCTACATTTTTCCATAATTTTATTTATGTGTTTTTTATTATAATGCAAAACAAAACTTACAGTTAATTGCAATCACATGGTTTCTTATGGTTTCGTATGCATTCTGTTTTTACCCTGTGTACCCTCAGAAAGATTTTAGATAGCAAAAGTTTTATCAAAAAAAAAATGCAATATTAATGTCAAAATGAGAAAAATTGCGCTATCGCGGCAGTGAAACCAAAAATTTTCAAACGGGCTATAAATAAATTTAAGATTGGCTTACATTAGTTCAATTTAATTGATTCCCTAAGAAAATATGAGAAAACATAGTGTTTTTTACCACTTTTAATTGTTTGGTTTTGGTGAACTGTTTCTGGAAGTTGCCTATATATATTATATATATCAGCATTTAAGCATCGGCCGCAAATTATTACAACATGTATAAGTTTGGCTACAACATCCATTAAGGGCCAAGCCGAGATTCAATATATTTTGGCAGCTGCAAATTGCACAAGTTTATATGATTTTGCTCCAGAGATATTTGGGTAATCTTGTCTTGTCCAAGGTACGTTTATAATTTTTTCCCTTATTGAGTTTATGCAAAAGTATGTAATAGGGAGAATTTTTCTGGCTTTTATAAAATTTGAACAAAAAGTGCGTATACGCATTTGATTTGCGTATACGCACAGAAATTAAGCGTATTGAGCGTATGCCGCAAATATTAAAACGTAGTGTGCGTACTTTTGAAGTATACGTCAAAGTACGCATACGTTTTTTGACTGGATACGCATTGAAACATTGAAGCATTTGAAGCTATACGTATGCGTATACGTTTTTTGGTACGTTTTGCAGTTCTCTGGTCTACTTAAATATAAATATGAAAATATAGAAAAAATTTTATTAACTAAATTTTTAATCTATTTAGTTTGGTTCTGAATCAAGAGTAGGAATCCCCATTGACGCCACCACCAGTTGGACCCTGAAAAACACCGAATTATATTAAATTGTATTTAAAAATGTTTACTTACTCTGCGGGGATTCGAGCGCGGGTCCCTTGGTCTGAACACAATTGGAAGTCTTACTACTACTTATTAGCTTACTAGCTTACTACTTGTATTGAATTGAATCTACCATCTGCGTAAGAACATCAGACCACTTGTAATTCTCAAGTTCGAATTCCCCGAGTTGTTCATATAAATGGCGCAAAGAAAATTAGGTGATTAAATATGTTTTTAGTTAAATCAATGTGCATATTAATTGATTATAATTCTAAAATGGCATAGTAAAATCAAATACGATTGTTATAGTTTTTACTATGCCATTTTTCCCTGAGAGTAGGTAAGCTACATGCGCTCTGCTCGACGCGCACTTCGAATGGTAACTGAGCCAAAAACGCCCCAGGACCATAGCACACAGCAAACCGACTTCCCAAATAACATAGTCTTTCCAGAGAAAATGCGATGGGCGATCGAGTCGTTTATGCACTGGCATTCCCCCTGCCATGCTAAAGATGGCCCCAAATAAGTGGGAAGTTGCTGTTGCAATTTACTTTGGTTTGTGCTATGCACAAAACAACAACGAATGCGTGCTGTGCTCTTAAGCCCCTTATGCACTCCTGATCTATTGAGGGAATAATTTCCAAGATGATTGGATAACAAATGGCGGCCCTATATCATCATTTAGGGAGTAATTCCCGGTTTTACAGCGAGCGGTTACACATACCGCCCCAATAAGAGAGTTTTAAATTGCGTTTGTCATGTAACCAAGCAATAAATATAAGACGGGCCTCATTTTCACTTTAATATTTAAGCTCCAGTTGGATTCCAATAGATTTATTGATTAATTCATGGAAAAGCAAGCTGCTGATGAACTTTTGTACATCAGCAATGTAGAAATGCGAAAGTGTTCACTGTTCAGGGAGATGCCAAATTATTTTACTCAGCTGGACGATATCAAAATATTATTCTTTGAATTAACTAGCTGTTTCTTACTAAATCTTAGAAAAACTTTTCAAGATATAATAAAAACCTTTTTAAAAACATAAAGCAATTTATTGTTTAAAGCACGGTGCGGAGAACGCAAAAAAGCGCTCGCAAACGAAAAACTTCATATAAAACAATTGAGAAAGTCGGTGAAGCCCGATTATAAGATATTCTGTACCAGTAAATGCCGTCGCATTAACTGTCCGTCCGTATGAACGGTAAGAGATACAGGTTTGACATGTATGGGACAAAAACTCATTATACTTGCAAGCAGATCAAGTTTATTTTCAATTTTTGCCACGCGCCCTCTCGGCCCCGCAATTCGGAAAAAATGTCATATCTGATGATAGATGATTCGTACCTTCTAGAGATATCTAGTATCTAGTGAACGGTCCACAAGATATGAGCAAAAAAAAGTTAACCGGCAACCCCCTACCCAACCCTCCAACAAACCAACTCCTTGCTTCGTTTCTTAGGCCTTAAGCAATGGGCCTTAATATTATATATCATTGAGCGCTCATAAAATAAGAGCTTTGTAGACGACATTAATGAAAAAGCGAGAGTAATGAACAGTCGGCGCTCTTAGCTATGTAAAAGACATGTCTAAAGCCTTTGGCATTCATGAAATCTCCTAGTGGAAGAATAAAAATCATATCTTTATTGGTGGCGAAAACTTTTCGAGTCGACGAACAAAATCATTAGAGAATTTCAAGATAGGTGTTGGTAGTTGATGGACATGGCGAGCAGGTTTGCTTACCTCTCCCCTCATATTTTTCTGGATTCGGAAGAATTGGGTGATGAGATATTGTTACAGAAAATCTTTGGATAAATACTAAATATTTTCTTCGTAGAAGTGAGGACGAATTTGCCGCCCCTATCTTAATACAAAGTCGGGTAGCCATTTATAACTCAAAACGTCTTTACCAATTTTAATAAGCTCTCTCGAATAGCAAAATACTCTCTAAAATATTTATTCACGGAATATATTGGATTAAGGGTATCAGTACAAAAACATCGCGAAAATTTGGAAAATTTGATAGCGAGTTTAGATTATTGTGATGATTTAATAGTTGGCAATTGAAGACAGGTAAATATGAGATGTAGATCAAATGGTTCAAAACAAACACGAAATTTTTAGTTTTTAATTTAGTTAAGATTATCATTCGTCGCTTTCTGAATCCATCAGCGTACTCTCTGGGGTACCTCAGGGTACCTTTACTTTTTAATCTGTTCATTAACGACATCCCTCACGTCCTGCTTCACCAGCATGCTTTGATGTACGCTGATGACCTAAAACTCTGTTTTTCCTATAAGGACCCTATATCTCCTATCTTTCTTCAATTGGACTTAAATTCTCTGCATATATGGTGTCCGGTTAATTCCATTCCACTAAACGCTGATACGTGTACATGTAGGACTTTTCATCGAACTCATCCGTATTTATACGACTATTCGATTAATGATCTTCGATTTTGAACGCATTTACGAGGTTGATGATTTGGGCGTACGCTTTGTCCCCAAGTTAAGCTTTAATAGTCATATTTCTGTCATTTCTAATAAAGCTATGGGTGTTCTTGGGTTTATCAAAAGATGGTCCAAGGAATTTAACGATCCGTATCTCACTAAACATTTATACGTCTCACTTGTTCGACCAATACTTGAATATCGTGTGTTTGGTCACCGCATTACCCAAAATATCAGGGCCAACTTGAATCGGTTCAAAAACAGTTCTTAATTTTTTCCCTCTGTGGCCTCAACTGGGATCCCACCATCCATCTTCCATCTTACGATCATCGACCGATGATCTATCTCTTAGGAACCGCCATTGTGTGCTTTTCGTTCACAAACTCTTATCAGGTGATATTGGCTCTTGCGGTTAAATAGACGGATGGTAAATATCAAAATTTAAAAATTTGGAGAAAATTACTACATTTTTGTATGAGTTTAGATTATCATGAACACGGCTAAATATATAGATGGTAAAGATCGAAAGGTCCACCAATTTACGAAATTCGCTAAATTTTATGAGTTTAGATTATCATGACGATTTTATAAATGGCAATTGTAACGTAAAATCACTTCTTTGTTTTGTGTTAAGGGTACCTACCCTCAGGGAAAAATGGCATAGTAAAAACTATAACAATCATATTCGATTTTACTATGCAATTTTTGTATTAAAATCAATTAATATGCACTTTGATTTAATCACCAAATTTTCTTTGCGCCATTTATATGAACTATCCAGGTAATTCGATCTTGAGAATTTCAAGTGGTCTCATGATTTTAGGCAGATGGTAGATTCGATTCAATACAAGTAGTATCTTAGAAGGTTTCCCGCCAGCGCGCGCAATGGTGCAACCGCTACACTGAGAAAAAAATCAATCTTAAACCAAGATTATAACCTTGAAACGAAACGAAACGGTTTCAGAATTCGACAGAGACGAGATGAACTTAACCCAAGATTATATTCTCAATTTAAATCTTAATCAAACAATATTGAATTAAGATCGTTTAAACTCGACTTTAAGATGAAACAATCTCATTTTTTAATATGAAAAAAAAGACAAAAATAAATTAAGCATTTTTTATTTTTAGGTGATGGTTGGGGGATAGGGTGGTGTGATTTGGTTGGTTTAGTTATTTGTTTAAGTTAATAACATTTTCTTTTTTCTGAAAAACTTATAAAAATTGTAAGTTATTAAAATCCACCGATACTGGGATTTGAGCTCATCACCTTCTGCGCACTAAAATACTGAGACCACCACTTAACTATCGAGCGGCAACTGTTAGGCCCAACCAGTTGCAGTATAAGAGCAGAGCTGCGCTTAACAATTGCCGTGTCAATGTGTTATTGAACGAAGAGGTCGGGGTTCGAGTCCCAGGAGGGGAGGGTTGCATTGCAACCGAAACTTGTTTATTTTTGTTTTTTTTTAGCATATTAAATTTGTATATAACAAAAAAAATTTCAACTGAAGCTTTACAGAAAACTGTAGGATGGTTGATAAATTACGAGATGATAAATCTTGATTTTAAGATTTCTAAGCTCATTTCAAGATTTTTCAATCTTGTTTTTATAAGATTGCAAGGTTCTTGACAACGAGATTTTCAATCTAGATTTTAGATTGATTTTTTTTCTCAGTGTAGAGAGGACGTTCCAATTGTGTTTCAGACCAAGGGCTCCGAGTTCGAATCCCCGCTGAGTAAGTAAATATTTTTAAATCCAATTTAACATAATTCGGTGTTTTCAGAGTCCAACTGATGGTGGCTCCAATGGGGGATTCGTACTCTTGACTCAGAACAAACTAATTGGCTTAAAAATAAAATCTGCAATAAAAAAAATATTGTAAAATTTTCATATTTAAATAAAAGCGTACACTCTTTATATTTATGAACTCCAGATTTAACGCTGAATCAATGGTGAAAATGTTAAAGTCAAGGTGTAAATATTGAAATATCAGAGCATTTTTCCCTCAGTGTACTAGTAGATACATAAGTCGAATTTTCCCAACTTATATAGGTACATAAGCTGGAGGCTGCTAGTTCGACTTCCGCCCCGGGCGGCAGAACATCACGCTACGCCACTTTATAGTTCTTCGATTTTTATAAAACTTAGCGGAAGAGCAAGGAAAACTTCAAAATTCGAGGTTTGAACGTTTTCATTGAATACAAAAAAAATTTTATACCCTTGTAGAGGGTATATTTAAGTTGTCCAAATGCTTGTAGCGCATGGAAGGAAGCATATCCGACCTCATAAAGTATATATAATATATTCTTGATCAGCATGACGAGCCGTCTGTCTGTCCGTCCGTCCGTCTTTTTCTATGCAATCTCCTCCATTAATTTTAAAGATATCTTAACAAAACTTTGCACGAAGTCTTTTGGTACAAAGACACTGCACATTTGTCGGAACCGGCCGTATCGGACGACTATAGCATATTGCTGCCATGATCGTTCGAAAAAGTAGTTTTAGTGAGAAAAACTTTTTTGTCTTCAAAGCAAACGTCCCCAAACTTCGAATTTATAAGTTTTCTATGCTTCTACACAATTCCACCAAATTTTATGAAAATCGGCCAACTATATAGTATAGCTGCCATACAAAAGATATGTCTAAAAAAAAGTCTTAGTATGAAATACTTTTTTGTTTTTAATGCTATCGCTCCCAAACTTGTTACTGATCACTATCACATGTTACCACACAATTTTGCCAAGTATGATCCAAATCGGATGACTATAAACTATAGCTGCCATGAGAACTATCGGTCGAAAAGTAGTTCTAGTGAGAAAAACTTTTTTGTTCTCAATGGTAGCGTCTTTATACCTTCCACTTGAGAATATTATCAGTTTCCACACAATTTTGGGGAGTTTAGTCAAAATCGGAGGAAAATATCGTATTGCTGCCATATAACAAACTGGCAATCAAATAGTCAAAGTAGAAGCGCCATCTTGTTGCTGAGTTTGATATAACTCAGCTAAGAATGCTCGACGCAAATCATTTAATTCCTTAATTTATATAAAATATATATACAAGGTACAAGGGTATATAAACTTCGGTCGAGCCGAAGTTAGCTCTCCTCTATTTTTTTAAATCATATTGTTAAACCATTGAAAAATATATTTGTTTTATTTATTTATCATATTATTATTTATTTCTTATATTAAAGTATTTAACAACGAGAAAACTTGTAAATTATAGAAAAAAAAAATTTAAGTAAACATTCTTAATCTTCTTCATTTGTTTCATTTAAAGAATCCTTTATATTTGCGGAAGATCGAAGGCTGAGGTATTTATGCATTATGAAATTGGTTGGTTCTTATCGCAAAGGGCTTTCAAATCTTTAAATTTCTTGGAAGTGATTTCTAGTTCTGAAAAATATTAAGTTTGCGGTATAACGGACTGGCTAAAATTAATGTTTATAGTTTTTTCTTGGCTCGTTTCGAAATAGCTGTACTTAAGTTTTAAATCATCTTTATCGAAATTTGCAGAGCGGAGCAGGCTCAAGTTCAATTAACTATTTTTTGGTAAAGTTAAATCAGAAACAATTTCCAAATGGGCACTCGCTCGGTGCCCATTCTGTTCGACTTCGAGTAAATGATTCTATCGTACTATGAATAGAATCGACAGGCATTAAGGTATGACCTTGTATCAAATACGAAATTTTGATACATTTAATAAACGTGGACGATGACATAAAATACGCAATCATGATCAAAATGGCTTTGTTACGATTTTTTCCTGCACAACTATAACAATATAAACTTAAATCCTTTACAATTTTACTTTTATCTAGAATAAAAAGGTATTTATAGACGGCAGTGCAAATCTCATCTTTTTTGCCCCACAGAAAACAATATCCACTTCTGGTCCCATTTTCGTAAAAACTCAAATTGTAATAAGCGTATTTTCTCGCATAAAATAATGCAATGTTTTTACTGTAGGGGGTATTTAATACTTTTTGATCGAAAAAGATATAGAAACAAATTATTTTCTTTTCCCTTTTTCTGCTAATTTAAAAAAATATTTTTAATTTTGTTTTTATCTCTTAAATGTGACTCTAACTCTTTAGGTTTGAAGCCATCGCTCCTCAAATTTTTTCTTTGATTTACACCTATCTATTTTTGGCATATGAAAACCAATGTGAAAATCATTTTGGAAAATTTTCCGAGAATTCCTTTTCTTGCAGATATTGAAGATAACTCTTGAAACATTACAAAACTCCTTTTGCAAATACAATTTATTGCTCTTGTTGCAGCAATGGTGTGGAACTACTAGTAATGCCTCAATATATTTTCATAAAATTGCAACAGCCAAGAAAAAACATGTGTTTATTTCACGTATAGATGTGAATAACATTGCAGAACACATTTGCATTAAAAAACCAATTTCGAATAAATGGCGCTTAAGCTATTTTCGCGGTTAGGGCTCGATATAGCTGCCATAGAATCGAAAAACTAGTTTTAGCTAGAAAAACTTTTTTGTTTTCAACGCAAACGCCCCTAAACCTCGAATTTATCAGTTTTCTATGCTTTCACATAATTCCACTAAGTTTGATGAAAATCTAACAATTATATAGTATAGCTGCCATACAAAGTATTGTTTTGAAAAAAGTCTTAGGGCCGATTTCTCATGTTCATGTTTTTGCTCAAATCGAAATCCATCTAGATTTTGCAACTAGGTGGTTTTTTTTGCAATTGGTTGTCTCATATAGGTTGATTATAAATTCGGGCATTTGCGCCACGGTCACACCGGGAGAGTTTATTATTTCCGGCCATATTTGGTCAAATTATTTGCGTATATATTGCGTGAAACCATAGTTTAAGTTTTGAATCCTGTAAAATCTTTAATCATGGCTATGTTAATAATATGTTGATGGCTATGTTAGTAACTTAGCTGAAGCAATGAACTAGGGGATTTAGAATGTACATCTGTAATTTCAGCAATGTCTGCAGGTGTTCTTGTATATTAAAGGCGCATTCAATATTTCCATTTTTGGTTTACTTAATTACAATTCAGACTTCACTGTTTTTAGCAGCAGTTGTCCGTCTATCCGTCCGTCAGTCCGTCTGTTTCTATGCGATCTCCTCCGTCAGTTTAAAAGCTGTCTTAACCAAACTTTGCACGAAGTCTTTTGGTACAGATCGGATGACTATAGCATATAGCTGCCATAGAAACTATCGGTCGAAAAAGTAGTTTTAGTAGGAAAAGCGTTTTGTCTTCAACACGAACGTACCCCGTGGTAGCGTCAGTTATGAATATTATCGGTTCCCACACAGTTATGGGGAATTTGGTCAAAATCGGATGTATATATCGTACAGCTGCCATATAAAAAACCATCTTTTGCTGAGTTTGGGAAATAACTCAGCTAAGAATGTTTGACGAAAATCATTTAAAACCTTAAATTATACAAGCTGCAAGGGTATATAAACATCGGTCGAGTTGAAGTTAGCTTTCCTCTATTTTTCTTACTAAATCTAGTTTTTCGACCGACAATTCCTGAATCAGTTTTATGCTATAGTCATCCGATCTAGCCGGATTCGACAAATGTACAGCGAATTTGTACTTAAAGATTTCGTGCACAGTTTCATCTAGATAGCTTTAAAACTGCAGAAGGAGATAGCACACGGACATGGCTATATCAACTCAGCTCATTTTGCTTTACAAGAATATATAGTTTATGTTTTCGGAGATGCTTTCTTCCATGCATTACAAACATCTGGACAGTTTTAAAATACAGTCTTCAAGGCTATAGCAACTGATTTTTCTTAAGAACTACTGAACCAATTTCGATGTTTTAAATATATGGTGCACATTTTAATTTATGAAAAAAATAATTTTTTTAGTTTAGGGGACTCAAAATTTGGCAGAGTGAGTTCAATGATGGTAATTAAATATGTGAATTTTGTGCTGATGCGCGTGGGGGCAGTTTTGATATGCTCTGCTCTGTTATGCCCTTTAAAAATTATTCTTACCAGCTAAAATGTATTTTTTATTGCTCCGCAATCTGGAGCCCCATTTCTATTAGAAATCCCACATTTTAAACGCTTTCTTCTTCTTCTAAAAATAAATAATATTAAATTATATCGCAAAATATTTATTTTTATGTTTGATTAGGCTGGAGTGACACTTTCAATCATTAGGAACTATTTTTGTCGCAATTTTTGGTTAATATGTATCATCTTAGTCTCTTCAAAAACATTGTGCGACGACTTTTCTCCATAGACAGAAACTACTCACTAACTAAAATTGTCCCTAAGAAATAAGAAATTTTCCTTTAAAATGGTCCATTCTGAAGTAAAAATTCTGACGACGCGTTGTATTTATTTGGCAGCTAATTTGAACGCTTTTAGGAAACAAACTAAAAACTTTTGCCACGTGCTTATTTGATTGGCTTAACCTATTCCCACTGTGAATGAGAATCAATTGACCTAGCTTGGCTTGGTGCCGTTAAACTTCAGTGGACTCGCCCATTGTTACTATTTAACGCATAGCCTTAATTAAGTTTCAAAGGAGGAAAAACCACACGAACTCAAGGACGAGTAAGACACGAGTCAGTCATTGTTTAGTGTGAAGGATTAGAATTACGCATAAGCTGGAAACTCAGCCACTAATACACATAACCCTGATTGTCCTGCAGTCAAGTCCTGTTGTTGTTGTCCTCGTCGACGGGCATGACATGTCACAACGGAGCCGATCGATATGAGACCAATTTGATCGAAGTGAATTTCCTTGAGCTTTGAACTTCATTTCATGTCCTTGCCGGGCCTCTCGCTATATTCAATAAATTGGACCATATCGATACTAACTAAATCAATACAATTTTAATGGTAACACGTTTTGGAAGTTTTGACAGCTGTCAAAGTCAACGCTTCTTCTTTGGTAACCACTGACACCGACATTAAAATATCAGAGCTAACTAAATAATTATAGGCCCATTAATAACAGTGTGAAATATTAATTGAAAGATTCCTCATTTCAAATTGGTCTAATTTGCAGCTAAACCGCTTTGATGTCCCACCACCTCCCCCCCCCCCCCCCACGTGGTTGTTATCAATTCTGTTTCACGATGATTGTGCCATGACGGTGCAGTTTTGTGTGCTCAGACTAAAACCCATATGCTTCAACATTATGATAGGTCACTAGAATCTACTACAGTGAGGGACACTTGCATAAGACTTGTTTATTTGTAAATATTTGCAAAACGGTAAGTGAAAGCTTATTAGATTCGGAAAAGTTATTTAATTTTGATGAGTGTAAACAAAATATAGATATTACCTGTACAGTGACTAACAACTTAAATGGGCCATCGCTTTCATTTAACTTTAAAATATTCGTTCCTTATGATAAATCAATTAAATTTGTTTAGCTTTTGCAGAGCCTTAAAAATTATCCAGAGAATTTACTAAAAGCTAAATAAGAACTTAGTGGGTACCATTCATCGCACAACAATCTTAAGCATTATATAAGAGCTTGTCCCGATTCACTCACTGATTGGCAATCTACGCACAGCCCGAATGGGAGGAGATAGAAGGCTGAAATACGGACAAGAGTTTTCAAATGTTGTGAAAATGAGCACTAAGAAGGGTTTTTGGCCAAGCTTTTAAAGGAAAACAATTTTTTTCTTCCGTTTGATTTGAAACTCGATTTGTAAGCCTAGTACGTGAAATAATTTCCCAATTTTAAAAAATCCGCCCACGAGGAAAATTCTCAGAAAATTCTGCACGCAAAAAACTATTTTTCATTCGATTGGCTTGAAACTAGTTTTGCAAGGAGAGTTTTAATCCGAATGAGTTGAAAATCGTTTTGTAAAAATGAAATGCGAAATAATTTTGTAATGTGATTTCCCGATATTGGAAAACTTACGCCAAAAGTTGGAAAATGGGTTGCGGGAGTGGGTCGTAAGTGCGCCAAATAAATGGGAAAAAAATTCTTCAGTCTAGGAAACTCACCTTCCAAGGTGATATTTTCTAGCCGATCTGAATAAATTTTCGTTTGTAATCTTTTTAGGGCAAACCAATAAAAAAACTATGCTCCAATTCTGGAAATCTCAGCAGCCAAGTCGTAACACTTGTATTTTATGCTGAAGAATGTTAAATTCGCTTTGTGGGCTCTACGGGGGACACAAATTTAAATAATATTTTCCAATTCGTGAAATTCCTAGGTCGGAAAAGTAAAATAATTTGACTCTATCGATTGAATTCAAACTGATTTTGATATTAGTTCTTTACTGATGAAGGCACAAGAAATGTTTAATAGCCTTCCTCCTGAGGGGGAAAGCCGAAAAGTATGCAACATTATTTTAACTCGGCTATTTATTATCCGATCTTTATAAAAATTTTAACAAATATTGATATTGCGAATATAACTGTAACTTATATATTGGTTATCTCATCGATATCTTAAAAATTGTGTGAGTTATTCAATATTTTTTATTGTGTATTTTAGACGGACGGACAGGCTGAAAAGGTAATAATGACTCGGCTGTTGATACTGATCATGAATCTATATGCTTTATACGGTTGAAAATGATTCCTTCTGCCTGTTGCATACACTTGCACAACTTAAGTATACCTTTTTTATACCCTGTTTCCATTAAAAATATACCGTTCCCGGATCAAGTTTGTTTCAGATTTGCACAATTCCCCCTCCTGCTCTTTTAAGCGCAAAAAACTGTTAGACTTGGTACAGGTTGCAAGCAAATATTTATGTTCACCATACACTTTATTATGGCCTAGATTATTGATTATTTAGAACATGACATGTACTAACTTTTCTGGACGCCACTGTTTTTGTCACTGCTTTTGTTTTGATCAATTCAGTATTTATGTTTGCAAACTCAGGTTTTCTTCCTTATCGGATGTGGTCACACTGGTAAACACTTCTCAGAATTGGTCGAATTTCCGTTTTGATTCCACCATTTATTCTTTTGCTAGCAGCGATCAGAGACGCATTAATACTCAGCGTGAGATTCAAGTCTACATTAAACCGTGTGCAAGGCCGGCCCATTGAAGTTTGGCAATCCCCCGAAGTGCAATTAGCATCGTTGCCAAGGCTTTTACTTTCGGCCCCAAGTGCTTGAATATTAGCGGTGGATAAACGTTGTTGGCTTCGACGTGTCTAACCTCACACAGTGTAAGCTAGTGGAAGTACTATATGTAAGTGTTTTATGCGAGAATCTGTTTAAAGTGTTTCTGATCTGCCGTGCCTTTGTGTTCCTGGCAGTACCACCCAACCGTATTTTGTTGTGAAGCGGATTATTAATTATGTAATAGAAAGCAGCAAGAAAACCATATAAAGTATATATAAGGTTGTCAAAAAAGTCTTGCGGCATTTTTATTGAATTTTCAATTGTTCATAAAATTGGTTATAATAATGCGATTTAAGTCAAATATGCGCCGTTTTGTTCGATGACGAGTTCACAACGAGATGCCAACTTCATAATGCCCCTCTTATAGAAGCTCGCTTCCCTATTGGCAAAAAACTCGGAGAGCCAATTTTCACAGGACTCTCTTGTGGCCAACTTCCGACTACCAAGCTCGTTCGCCACGGACAGAAATAGGTGGTAATCACTTGGTGCGAGATCCGGACTATACGGTGGATGCAAAAGAACCTCCCATCCGAGCTCCCGGAGCTCCTGGCGCGTCACCAAAGATGTGTGTGGCCTGGCGTTGTCCTGATGGAAGACAATTCGGCCTCTGTTGATCAAAGATGGCCTCTTCTGCATGAGTGCTGCATTCAAGCGGTCCAGTTGTTGGCAGTACAGGTCCGAATTGAGCGTTTGGCCATAGGGGAGTAGCTCATAGTGGATGATTCCCTGCCAATCCCACCAAACACACAGAAGAACCTTCCTGGCCGTCAATCCAGGCTTGGCTACCGTCTGGGCAGCTTCACCGCTTTTCGACCACGACCGTTTGCGCTTCACGTTGTCGTAAGTGACCCACTTTTCATCGCCAGTCACCATCCGCTTCAAAAACGGGTCGATTTTGTTGCGATTCAGAAGCGCAAAAATGTTTCTTTGCGTCAAGTCGTGTGGCACCCATACATCGAGCTTCTTTTTGAATCCAAGCTTCTTCAAATGGTTTATAACGGTTTGATGACTCATGCCCAGCTCTTGGCCGATGCTACGGCTGCTACTATGCCGGTCTCTTTCGATCAATTCAGCGATTTTATCGCAATTTTCGAGGACAGGCCTTCTGGACCGTGGCGCATCTTCGATCACCTCTGCACCAGAACGAAAACGTTGAAACCATCGCTGTGCGGTGGAAATGGAAACTGTATCGGGTCTATAAACTGCAAAAATTTTATTGGCAGCATGAGATGCATTTTTGCCTTTATCGTAGTAGTACTGTAAAATATGCCGTATTTTCTCTTTATTTTGCTCCATGTTTGCGACGCTATAACTCACGAACGACTAAAAACAAACAACAATAAATCAAACACGTGTTAGCGCGTGAAAAGAGCTTTCCAAAAAGCTCTAGCGTGAACCGATGCGACGAATACAACTAGAACTACGCGCTTGCAAAGACAAGCTTGCGGAAATACCGTAAGACTTTTTTGTATTTTCATATATTAAATTATTATATATTAAATAACAAGGTTCTAATTTTGAAATTGTGGCTCTGACAGTTTTTTGTGGTTAAAAGGGGGAGGGGATGAAATTTTCCAAATCTGAAACAAACTAGATGCAAAAGCTTGTGGCTCTATTCCCTATAGTCCCTGAAATCGACACTTTCATACAGATAGACGGTCAGACATTGCTATATAGACTCGGCAGTTGATGCTGTTCAAGAATATATATGCATCATGGGGTCGAAAGTGTTTCCTTCTCCCTGTTACATACATTTGCACAACTTCATGATCCCCTTTTATCCATTTTCAATGGGTTCAGGGTATAAAAATATGGAATACGTTACTTTCAAATTTTTGAAAAATCTACATACACAAATGCGAGCGAAGGCAAGGGTTTATAGATGTTTAAATGATTGTTTCTGTGGAGCTTTGTGTAAAATTTTTGTAATAAAGTTGAAAAATATCTATGAATTGAGAGTCCCAATACAATAATTTACTTAACTTAAATATAAAAGCTATGCCTTAAAATCGATGTATTTCAAATTAGAATTTGTTAAAATTTAGCATTTCGGCTATTTCGGCATTCGATGGCCGTAGGCAACTATGCTTTGTTCTCATTGTTCTATTTCAATGTACCGCATCGTACTTTGTCAGTTTAGCATGCACAGCTGCAAGTCAATGGATTTATTTACAACAATCAACATAGACGACAGGACACTAACGATATAACAACAGTGAAACTGTTTCTAAACCCATTTCTACAAACATATGTACGTAAGCTCGTATGTACCGAAACGCACCGTGTACTTGGCCCACCGAAAACATTGTTTGGGGCGCATAAACAAGTGGCGGTCCCATGAATGACACGTACATGAGTGGGTGAGGTGAGAGAACAGCCGTGCGTGTGACTTCCAGTCAAGCAGAAAATCCCAGTCCGAAACGAAAAAACTATGACAAACCATTTGCTGGAACCTCCGCACGAAGAAGAAAACTGCTGCTGGAATTCATAAACTATTCATTAATTGGAAGCGCGCTCGCCGCTTACCGGACTTGACCAGGAGAGGTAAAAACCCGACCATTTGTCATTTTTGAAATTCAGTTTCGTTTCGTACGTTCAAGGAGCAATACGTGTGCGACTCCCTTCGGCAGAAATCAGAACTCTACAAAAGCAGCCGGTGCAACCGGCGCTATGTAGCGAATAATATTCGTTTGTGCGTGCTAGTTACGATTTACAATACACTCACGTGTATCCCAGAGATACCAACGAAAATAAAACATAGTTTTTCGGTATCCATGCTGCAGCATATGTTTGTGCACAACAATTGTGATTTTAACTTCAACACTAATGGATGAGTAAATTGTGTGAGGGTTTGCGCTGAAGTGAAACAAACAAAAAACATTGCAAAAATTCTGCTATACTGGCCACCGAATGGATAATGGGTATTTGTTTAGACACAGGTGAGTAATGAGTGGTAGATTTTCTGAGTAAGATTGCCCCGCTCATTAGCTTGAGCGCGTTCCGAAACGTTCAGGATTAGCTATGGATAGATTAATCTAAAATGATACAATTACCTATATATGAATGCGTTAGTCGGCAATACAAATTAATTAAATATTGCATAATTTTTAAGCTACTTAATTTTATTTAATAATGGAAAAATTGAATTTATAATTTTTTAGTAGGAATTTGGTCCGAGACCTTCATTTGGTTGTGAAGCCTTTGGTATGATTCGATTACCGGGTTCTTCGATCCATCAACTTTCTCAAAAGTTTCATCTTTCAGGTGTTTTCAAGTCAAATTGGTTATCAACAACAGCAATGAGGTTAAGGCCATGGACTGAAAGGGTTCTAGTCTCGGCATGTTACAAAAATGTTTTTTTTGTTGTCGTGAAACAACAACAATTATCAAGATAACCACACAAAAGTGTATTGACTACAGTTGAAGATTACATTTTATTTTTCAGCAGCTAACTTTATTTTTCTAATTTTCTAATTGTGTAGAATATTACCTTTTGGTAGTGATCAAAATCTTCTATGAATTTGACAAGCTGTTATAATTTAAAACATAACAAAAAGCTGGACTACTAGACTATCGTATTTCATGAATAGACATCGGATTTTATGCACTTTTTTTAATGAAGGTTGATTAAGGTGAAAATTAGGATATGGGCATTTCCACAGAAAAGTCCACCGAGACCAAAAAATGGAAAGTATTAGAACAAATGCCTTTAGATAGCATTGATTTTTGGTCTCTAAACTATTTCTAAGGGTACAAAGAGTTAAAAAAGTAATGCAGAACACACCATAAGAAATTATATGATTGCAATTAACTGTAAGTTTCTGCTTTATATAATATTAAAGAAAATCAACATAAATATAATGAGGAAATTGGAGTAACGTAACGTCAGGTAACGCAACGTCAGATACTTATGCAAATAAAAAAAAATTGGGCAAACATTTTTGAATAAGATAACCTGGAAAATAAACTTGTATTATTTCATCTCATACGAAAAAAAATTTATACAAAAAGCTTTGCCCAATTCGCAGAGTTTTGCATTTTTCTAAAACAACTCAAAACCCACTTCCGTTTTATGTAACGTCACGCCAGCATATATATTTGCTTATATCTTTAACTCCTTATGATTCATTGATGTCATTGTTTTTGCTGATTATAGTGCTACTTAATTGCTACCCATATATAGAACAATCTTTTTAAAAATCCAAGATTTTCATATTTTTTAAAAACATCTTTTCGTACGAAGGTAACTTCACGCCAGTTTGGCAATGCCCATATATACTAATTTAATAACCCACTTTACATTGAAAGGTGCATATTCAATATATGCTAATTTAATAAACAAATATGCAAAATATGTAATTGTATAACAAATGAATGAAAATTGAGAAATTTGTCAAATTTTCATTTGAGTTTTTACGAAAGCGCACTTTGGTGAATAAGAGGCGCGGATTGAACAGGTCAAAATTTGTAAATAAAGATTTTATGGATGGCAATGAAGACGGGTAAATAGGAGGTGTCGTTCAACCGGTTTAAAGAAATTTTAACATTTGCGAAATTCTTATATGAGTATAGATTGACACGAAGACGGGTTTATCGACGGGTAAATAAGAGCTGAAGGTCAACGGACCAAAAATTCGGGAATTTTGAAAAAAAACTTAATGAAGATTTGATAGATGGCAATTGTCTATTAAGCTTCACTTCTTCGTATTGAGTTTAAAATTCTAAAGGGGGCGCAGCAACGCACGCCGGGTGCCTGCAAATCTCTTAGCCATTTTTGAACTAAACGTGTTTTTTATCACTCATTTTCGGCATTTTAATTGACTACAAGCTAAATTGGTGGGTTCACATAGATTTGCAACCAGAAAATGGTGAGCACTGAATTATTATGTAATTTCATAAAAAAAAGGTTTATTTTGCATATTTTTTTATGCAAATATGCAATTTATGCAAAATGTTTTTTAGCGGACTTAGATCGTTTTTTAATAAAAATAAGATGTGTGCAATCAGAACTTAAATCGGACATGCGGTTCAAAATATGCAAATATGCAAAATCCGATGTCAACTTCTGTATTAAACAGTGTAAATGCAGTCTAAATATCGAGTCACAGTTTTATTTGAAATTTGTCAATCACAGTGACTTAATTACAGCCTCAAATCTGATGTATAGATTTTCATGTGCACAAAATTTTTAGTTCACTAAGGGAAAAATTACCAAAAATTTGAATATTTGCACTTTGATTTTAACATTTTTACCCTTAAATATGGAATTCGTAAAGTTAAAGTGTGTACACTTTGATTTAAATATGAAAATATTAAACATTTTGGTTTTTTTTTTCATTTATTTTGTTCTGAATCAAGAGCAGGAATCCCATTGGAGCCACCACCAGTTGGGCTCTAAAAAACACCGAATAATATTAAATTGTATTTAAAAATGTTTACTTATTCTGCGGGGATTCGAACTCGGGACCCTTGGGGGTCTGAACACACAATTGGAACGTCCTCTCTACCGGTTGCGCTATTGCGCGAACCTAGGTTCGGGTTCGAACCGGGGTTCAGGAATTATTTTGTTCTTCGCTAGTTTAGAAAACATGTACGTAAATTGAAACAATCTTAAACATTTTATTCAGCAAAAGAAGTATAGAGGCTTGATAAAATCATATTCGAGCTTGGATCATCGAATGTTTTAGCAGGCTCCGGGTGATTAAGTCATGGAGAAATGAATATCAAAGATCAAATTTACGCTGCCTCTCAATTTGGAGTAGTTTTAAGCGATAGTCCGCATTGAGATACTTATGGTCCGCATTGAGATTCTTATTGTCCGCATAGGAAATCGCAGTGGTAAGAGAATTTATGATTGTTTATAACTTTTGGAACAAGACACACACACACACACCACAAATGAGGACGGCCAACTGTACAGCTGTTTCAAGAACCTCCCGGTTCTATCATCAGCCAACTTGGCCTATCTTTTTGCATTGCTATGACTGTTTGGAAATTCCAAAGGCAGCACAAGGACAAAAACTGACAACAACAGACAACGACGACTTGACAGAAGACTTTGCATATCCATTTCGGCCCTTCTATCGCTAGATAAAAATAGAATAGAACATGTTTTTTGAACCGAACCCTTGTCTACTTTAATTTGCTCCGGTTCAGGTTAGGTTTCGACTTTCCAAAAATTTCGGAATCTCTGACTCTGGAGCGGTTCAACTCCGGAACGGTTTGCAGCCCTGTTTATATTGTATTTAAAAATGTTTACTTGCTTCGCGAGGATTTAAACTCGGCGCCCATGGTTTGAACACGGTTGGAATTCCGTTTCTACTGGCTGCGCCATTACACGCGCTGTTAGCAAAGCGCCTAAGATACTACTTGTATTGAATTGAATCTCTGCCTAAAAACATGAGACCATTTAGAATCTCGAATACCCTGGATAATTCATATAAAAGGGGTAAAGAAAATTTTAATATTAAATATGTTTTAAGATAAATCAAAGTGCATATGAACTGATTTTAGTACAAAAGTGGCATGTTTAATATCAAATATAATTGTTATGGTTTTTACTATGAAAATATTCCCTTTGTCGTATTGGGAGATCCAATCTGTAAAAGCATTGTCATTTTACTTAAGCTATTATTTCACTGGTCTGAGTTCCTATGAATGCTCCGACAGACCATCGTCAAATCATATGAGGTTCTCAGTCAAAGATTCAGTTCTTAAAATTTTTGTTAAATTTTTGCTCAAAACTTGTGTATCATTCATCCGATCTTTATCATTCCTTCAGCAAATCGATAAATAATTTTGGTTACTAGATATCTCTAGAGGGTACGAACAATCTATCATCAAAACTGTGGGAGATATGACGTTTTTTCAAAATTGCGGGGGCGGGAGGGGGCGTGTCCAAAAATTGAAAATAAACTTGATCTGCCTGCAAGTATAAGAAATATATGTCCCATACATGTCAAACCTCTATCTCTTACGGACCTCTCTTCGTTCATACGGACGGACGGACAGACAGACAGACGGACAGACGGACATGGCTATATCGACTCGGCTGTTGATGCTTATCAAGAATATATATACTTTATATGGTCGGAGATGATTCCTTCTGGCTTTTACATTCATTTGCACAAACTTAATATACTCTGTGTACCTTTGGTATGACAACAATGACAACTATAATTTGATTGAAAACTAAAATCAAAATGCACACATATTTATTTAGGTAAGTGGTTAATTTACTTTTTATTACATTTATAGCATAAGTTTGTCAGTTTAACGTCTTAAATTGAAAACGAGAGCGTAAGTTAAAGTCGGCTCTAACCGACTTCGATATACCCGTTACTCATGGAAACAAATGTTTATTAGCCTTCCTGTATGCCTGAGGAGGGTCAGCCGAAAAGTATGCAACATTTTTTAACTCGGCTATTTATTATCCGCCAGATATTAATAGACATTTGTCAATTACTAAATCCAACATAAATGACTCCAAATTCATCACGATAAACAGATCAGACAACAAAACTTTTGAAAACGTCGGTCAAGCCCGACTATTACATACTCTGCACCCTTAATGTCGCAGCTCGAATTTGGTCACGAGTCAAACGGCCAGTTAACACACAACGCACAACGCAGTGCGCTCTCTAAGTGTCTCTCTCTCTCTCTCTCTCTCTCACTAAGATTGCTTCTGCTGAACGCAATGCTTAGGTTATGGGTGGGGTGGGTGGTGGGTGTTAACTGACCGTTTTTTGCTCATAACTTGAGTATCGTTCATCCGATCTTTATCATTCCTTCAGCAAATCGATAAATAATTTTGAGTACTAGATATCTCTAGAAAGTACGAACCATCTATCATCAAAACTGTAGGAGATATGACGTTTTTTCCAAATTGCTGGGGCGTGAGGGGGCGTGGCAAAAATTGAAAATAAACTTGATCTGCGTGCAGACAATAGGAGTCTACATTTCAAATTTGGTTGCTCTAGCTCTTCTAGTCTCTGAGATCTAGGTGTTCATACAGACAGACGGACGGACGGACAGACGGACAGACGGACATGGCTATATCGAATCGGCTGTTGATGCTGATCAAGAATATATATACTTTATATGGTCGGAAATGATTCCTTCTGGCTGTTACATACATTTGCACGACTTTAGTATACCCTTTTACTCTACGAGTAACGGGTATAAAAATATTTTAATTTGACTTTTATTCCACTTTAAATGCTTACGATGGTCACGTTCGACATCATAGAAATACCCATATACAGCTCATGAACAACAAACAAATTTTTTAAGGATTATAAAAATCGCAAATTACGCGCACGCTTCAGTATGTCTTTATACGAAAACCGTCGTGGAAATGATAGTCTTTCGCTGGCTCACAGCTGATTGCCCTACAAGTAATAGTACAAGACCAATTTTTTTGACAATTCAAACGAATGTAATTATAGCTTAATTAAATAAGAGAAAGGACGTACGTTAGTACTTATAATAACAAAATTGGTTATGTTTTAAGACTGTAGCTTAAGTCGACGACTTATTATTTTCGTTACACACATTAATTTTCCTTTTAAATATAATCCGTGCTGTTCCGAATCCCGAGTCGGGTATCGTGTAAGCGTTTGCAAGGAGAATGGTAACAAAGTTATACGAAAACATGTCTACAGTTACTAGATCAGGCTTAATGAATATCGGAATTGGTTAAGCAGTTGAAACCGGTTGCTCAATGGCAAGTGAATTTAATTCGTCAAAAAGTGACAACCTAATTTAGTAGACACAAATAAATTTGTGAACTTCATATAACAGGGCTGCAAACCGATATTGAACCGAACCGGTTCGAACCCGGAATCTAAGCCAATCTAAGCAACTCGGTGCATGCTACTGCAGAAACATGTCAGCCGTCTTGTCCAGCAACAAAAGTACATACATTCATACAAACAGAAGTGTGTGACACACGCAGCGTTGTCATTTTAGCTATTTTTTCCACCAGATATAGCTCTCTTGGAAGCTCGAAACTCGGAAACTATTCAGTTTTGCCGGAACCTGTAATTCTAGCTAATTATTAGACATTTTTGAATTTTTTTAGAGGGCGGACAGAAGACTTATGTATACACTAGCTTAGAAGGCAGTCCATATCCAGCACACGAGCGCCAACCTCACGTCAGTTATAATCGACGTCTAACAGTTTTACAATGTATCTAGTCGTCAAGTGTATACACTTGTATTGTATTGTATTGTTATTTTAAATATATTACGTTTTACCCAACGAACCAAGGTTCGAACCAAATCCCAATAACCTCGAACCTCAAATTTCCGAACTTAAACCGTTGTTAAATTTTGGTTCGAACCCGCAAACCGGAGGTTCCGACAAATTACTTGGGTTTGCAGCCCAGGTTATAAAAACCAACGCTTACACGGAAACCGACACGGAATTCGGAGCTGGGCTGATACACAGGTTAACAAATAAAGGCCAACTTACATTAAATGACGGTACAGAAAACCAGTTTTTATTTTGTTCATAAGATACAAATTAATGTATTTTAAAATGGAAAATATTGTGAGTTTTATGTGTATTTAACGACCTTTAAGATAATCAAACCTTCAAGTTTTTGCTAGTTGACTGAACAGCTGTTTCACTGGCATCTCTGCCAAATCATCAGCGATCTTTGGCTGGTCCACTATCAGCCAACAGCTTACTCCTCATGCCTGCAATGGCATAATCGCTTGGGAACTCCAATGCGACTCAACAGCAAAAACAGGCACAACGAACAAGCGATACGCTGTTTGGGGCCTCTGTACGTGTGTGGGAGAGAACTCCTCTCCATTGCTAACACAGTGACCCATAAGTCTGAGGGCAGAATTGCATTAATCTTTTCGTGTCCTCTGTGCGGATTACTAAAACCTCAAACGGGTAGACAGCTCGCCAGCTTAATGTAGTAAGCCTGTTGTTAGGTTACAGTGTCTGAGCGCGACAAGTCACTCTCCCACTTACGCCTCATGGGCCCATTGCGATGCTATATACATTCCCTTTGAACCTTTTTAGTCCCGAGGGCGTCTTCAGTTCAGAACGATTGTGTGGACAGAGTAAACTTACGTAAAGGCGAGTCTCTAGCTGGGATATCTCCGGTAAGTTGAGTAGGAGGGGCTGACAAAGTATGTATCCTAAGTCTTCTACGGTGTTGTACCGTTTCATCCTTAGCCCGTAAAATAAAATTATAATTGGGGCTTTATAGCCCCAAAGGGCCTACTTTGCATCAAGGGTAAACAGAGTATATTAAGTTTGTGTAAAAGTATGCGATAGGGAGAAGGAATCATCTCCGACCACATAAAGTATATATATTCTTGATCAGCATCAACAGCCGAGTCGAAATAGCCATGCCCATCAGTCTGTCCGTTCGTATGAACAAACAGATCTCAGAGATGGTAAGAGATGGAGGTTTGACATGTATGGGACATAAACTTCTAATACTTGCAGGCAGATCAGGTTTATTTTTAATTTTTGCCAAGCCCCCTCCCGCCCCCTCAATTTGGAAAAAACGTCATATCTCCTACAGTTTTGTATATAGATGGTTCGTACCTTCTGGAGATGTTTTGTAGTCAATAATATTTATCGATTTGCCAAAGGAATGTAATGTAAAATGGTTTTACACAGCGTAAAGGGCCACAAGCCGAGCTTCTCTCATTCACTTTGCGTGAGTGCTTATAATTTTCACACAAGAGAAAGTACTGAGGGCGTACGATTTTTCCTTTCGTCACAGTATTTCACATAAATTTTCTACTTTCTACACTTTCTAAAAGCAAATGAGCATCAAAGCAAGGCCAAGGTGTTTCTAATTATATGGAAAACTGTGACGAAACCCTCAGTACTAGGCTTAACGCTGAATCCGAGTAGCTTTTTCATGACTAGTTACTTCACAGCTGGCGCCAATAGTTGGTAAAGGTGACCGAATGTGCAAAAGCAATTTTTCTAAAGAAAGAAAAAAACTTTTTATTAGACGTTCCGCCTCCCGCACAGCAGGCCGACACACTACCCACTGCACCACACCCGGCCACCAAAGGAATCGTGAAGATTGGATGAACGATAGTCGAGTTATAAAGAAAACAAACTGTTATGATGGGTAGCACTGGCCACAATGCCGACGGGCAGCACTTCATACACTATATGGCTTCTTTGCCCACTTTGTGGGGCTTCTAACTTAAATTGATCAAATATATACAAACTTTGAGGGTACAGAGTATGCAATAGTCGGGCTTGGCCGACTTTTTTACTTGATTTATCTAGAATTACGTTGGCAATTGGTTCATCCTGGGCCACGAGAAGAAGGCTCTGTAAATGTTAATGGGCTATGAGTTGAGAGTATTTTAAACGAGCATGGGACATCTATCTTATCTTTTAAAAGAGCCGCCTTTGCCACCTCTCCTACTTTACAACAACGAGAAAAGCCCGGCACTAATTTCGATGATATATTTGCTAAAGCACGTGTTCTGACAATTCATTTATCAAAAGAAAAATTCATTTTATCTTCATTAATTTTCTTGATTGTTTATTTTTGACAGCTGTGTGCTATCGATAAAAAACACAATCAAGCAAAACTAAGAAACTATTTTTAGTAAAAAAGAAAAAAAAGAAAAATTTTATCAATGTATTGACCAAGGCTGCAAACCACTACTGAACCGAACCCCAAAGAACCGGTTCGGTTCGGGTTTTCCGGGTTCCTCGAACCGGACCATGAACCGAACCCTTCAAATATTTGAGCCCACGAACCTGAACTTGAACCGGACCCCCTGTATACAAAAACAAGGTTCGGTTCAAACAATAATTTAAGTCAATTTCTTAAGATCTTTTCTAGTTTTCTCAATAAAACGACCGAAAAAAACTATTTAATAGTAAAATACAGCATCGCTTGAGTTAATAATTAAAAATGCTTTTTAGAAATCCAATCCATATTGCGATTTCGAGTAGAAAGAAAAACATACGTACAGTCGGAAAAGGGGAAAGCAAATGCATTTGGAAGATCATTTTAACAAGAATCGTCCTGATGAGTCCTTAGTAAGTTCTTTTAGAGATTAAAGAGATTAAATTCATGTCCGATTTAAATTCTCATGACTCAAATGACTCATGGGAATGCTCAAAAGACTCTTAAATGTTAAGAAATATGACTCGAAATTGAGTCAAAACTGATGAGAAACACGGACTTTAAGCGACACTAAGAAAATTCTCGGCTTGGGCACCATATTCTCCCGACAAAAGTATCATTTATGACTTTTTAATCAGACAGAGAACTCGAAAAAGACTCAAATGTGATCAGAAATTTCATAATATGCTGGCTGGGTATGTACGTAGATGGTGAGACTTAAAAAATTCAAAGACCAGGCACTTTTGAAAAACTTTTTAGAACACCTATCACTCATCTAACAATAAGGAATGTGATCCAGTCGACTTGACGACTCATATACATAGATTGGTAATCTGAAATCGTTCTCCTGATCAAATATATGTCTAAATTTAGACCGACCGATCTATAAACCCAGACTCGAACCAAAACCTTGGGTTCGATTAGTACAGGAACCGGTCCGCGAACCGAACCTTACACTTTACCATGGGCTCGAACCTCCGGACCGAACCTTCACAAAAATGTTACAGGTTTGCAGCCATGGTATTGACATCTAAAGCAATCACGAAATCTAGCATCGTTTTTTTCATCGTTTTGTGCTGGTGAACGCGGACAAAGTTCAGTAAGAATTTTTTAAGGTTCACAGTTTCATTATGGTTTGTCAAACTACTTTGCAATTTACCTACAGAATTCGATAAGAAAATATTAATTGGTCGAATTTGGTCCTTTTTCAATGAATATAGCACAAGTCAATTGACGTTGCATGGTAGATAAGAAGGGTTCCAAAGGGCCATTGGGGCCATTGCTTTGATCATCGCATCGGCATGGGACTTTACAGTCTCGATTGCTTTTTAAGATTAATATTGACATACATCAGTATGACCGATGAATGCAATTAATCTTTTGTATTTCAAGAGGTCGCCGGGTGAAGGGAAATCTCATTTGTAAGAGCCGCATTTGACCTCTGCCAATATATCAAGTTCACTTCTCAAAACATTTTCCAACAAAACGATTTTACAAATTATTAAATACAAAAAAATAAAGGACCTTGCCCAACGCTATAATTTGTCATGCCAGAACACCAATTCAGTTGTCCTCGTTAAGCTGCCAGGTCCTTGGACATGTTCGTTGACCACCAACCTGAAACTTGTACAGTAATCCTACCCCACGCTAATGCCAATGGTCAGAAAGGGATAGCAACAATAACAAAACAACATGTCAATTAAATAAAACTGCAGGAAAATCAATAAATATATCACGTATGTACAGGTTGCCACTGGAATTACGCGAAATTGTCAAGCGGCGGGAGCGTGGTGGGAGGTCAAAAAAGTTTGGCGCAGCTTTTTCGTATTTTCCATGAATGAAGCAGAGGTTTTCCTTATCGATGACGCAATGGCGCCTGGGCCCACAATTAAATAATTGTTAAAAACTATTTTAATGATGTGTTTTGCGATTTGTTGTGTTTTATGTGCTGGCTAATTTCCTACTTCTGGCAAATTACTTCCGCCCCTCTGGGGAAGCGAGTGGTTCGATGGTTAATGCTTTGCGGCACGTTAGGCCCTTCGGTGTGCGAGCATGGCGCTAACTTGCCAAACACATCCGGTTTCCGTTTTACCTAATGGGCCGCCACTCCGCCCCGTTCGACCCCCTCTTAACTGTTGCTTTTGCTGAGTGGCTGGCAATTAGGAGGCGAAATCATTTATAATAATACCCAAATGTACTGTTTTTTTTTTTTGCAGATGCCAGCGCGGCACAAGATACCGGCGAACCAGGCAACGATTGGAATCGTACGCGGAATGCTCAGCCCGGCAGGGATATGGAGTCGGCTCGTCTGGGGTCTACTACCAATGTCGGCGCTATCGATATGCAAAATGCTGGAAAAATCAAATTCGATCCACCCAAAGTGCCAGTGATATTTGTTTTAGGAGGCCCAGGTAGTGGCAAGGTGACCCATTGCGATACATTCATGCAGGAGAGACGCGGCGTAACGCACATCAATATGATGGATCTGCTGCAGCAATATGCAATGGGCAATGGTAAGAGACGAGTGTGGAATAAATCTATAAGCTTAGGTTGAGTAAGAGTTCCCCTAAAAGAGGTACAACGGCTCTCAGTTTTCCGACCCTAGTACATTCCGAAATATACTTAAAATGTCATAGAACGTACAAAAATGAACTATTTTGTGATTGAAAAAATCGTACTTAAAATGAGAATATTGTACTTGGATTAGGGAGTTGTTTTGTCATTTTTATTTTTTTTAGTGTGCATTATTCAATCTGATTTCAATTTTACTTTAACCTTCTTCTTCTTCTGCCCGATATTTAAATCACAACCGCTTAACGGTCTCGGCTCTCCGAACGACACCAAAGGAAGCGCTAAATACTATTCTTCACCTTCTACCACTAGACCTTGTAGCAAAGCAAATGGCTATCCAAAACAGCCCTAAGACTACGAGAGTCCGATGCCTGGAACAGAGGAAATTCGGGACAATCTACCATACTCGAATAACAAGAGGGTATACCATTAAATATAGACTACTGTATAATGATACGACGTCTATATCCCAAGCCAACACGATTGGGACAACCTTCCCCTTAGCAAAGTTAACGCCATTAACATCTACACTGATGGTTCCAAGCTCGCCGAAAAAGTAGGAAGGGGCGTTCTCTCTCCCAACCTAAATTTAAACCTTCCTTTTTTTGTCGGAGTTTTGCGTGCTTCTCAACGTCATCATGCTAAGTCGTTCGTACTTTGCTGGTACACCAAAGGAAGACAGGGCTTCAATGAATGTTGACTTTATCGGTGTGTCGAAGGCGACTTTATAATCGATAAAGGGTTTGATATCTTTCTAATAGAACTTCTCCAGGATTTGTCGTAATGTGAATATCTGGTCTGGTACCAGGTCTGAAGCCACACTGATAAGGTCCAGTCAGTGTGTTTATTAGCGGAATTAGACGCTCACAACTAATATGTTTAAGTCTGGGACTACATATGACCATGTTCCTGCCCGCGGCAAAATCTACTAGAATCTGTCCATTACAGGAGGATTTTTCATGAAGGCAAAATCGGCCGACTGTCGAGCTAAAAGCTCCTTCTCTCCCAATTTACGAGTTTAAATCGCCAAGCACGATCTTTATGTCGTGATCGGGGCAACGCTCGTATAGTTGTTCCAGGTGCTCATAGAATTCGTCTTTTGTCGAGGCGTCCTTGTCTTCTGTTGGAGCGTGTGTGCACAGATAAGACTAATATTAAAATATTTAGCCTTAAGTCTAAGTCCGGCTAGTCGCATGTCAACAGGTGTAAAGCTGATGACAGAGCGTCGAAGTCTTTCACTGACTACAAAGCCGCACCCAAAACTCGTGCTTGGAAGCATGTCCGCTGTAGTAGATCTCCCAGGGTGCATTGGTTGTTGTTGATGTTCTCAAATCGTGGACCTGAAAACGTATGCGTGGGTCGTCATCGGAGGGGGTCCGAATCCGAGCCAGTTCTGTGGCAGTTTTCATTGGTGGAGTTTGTTTTTACGGTGGTGGGTACCAAGCCCGACACACCAACCCTATATATTTTACCCTGTAAGGAGGGCTCGCCGATCACGTTAGCCAGAAGCTTTGCTGATGCATTGCTCTGTTACCAGTGGTCACCAACGAGAACGTGTGAGTCGACTTGAGACGCAGTAAGCCAAGATGAACCGGTCAGCAGCTTTACCTCACTTCATAAGCCCCCGCTAGGTTCAGAAAATCTATGTCTAGAAATTTCTGGACGACCACCATGAAAAATGGGGACTGGAACACGACTTTCGAACTGCTTATAACATATGAGAAATTTCTGCTCGCCAATAGGGATGGTGCCTGCTTCCGCTCATAAGACTTTACATATTAAAAGTTATTATTTTCCTGTTGTTTGCTATGGTTTGAAATAGAATCGTGAGGTCCGTTTACCATTGTACTCTAGAAAAAGTATATTTCTCTTAAGCTTCTGTCCTTAATTCAGCGTATGGGTATGCTGAGGTTGATCTTTAATAATGGTGAAATCGATTCATCCGCCAAATTAATCTCATTGTTCTTATTAGACTGAAACGATGTGCTGATTACAAAAACTCTTAGGTCCTACGCACACAGAAAGCGGAGCGGAGCACAGCCTATCCGCTTTGGCAATCAAACACACTGAGTGCATGGAGAGCGCTGTAAATAAGAATGCTTGTTTATTTCTGCTCTTCCGCTGCCCATTTATTATTAAAATAATGTTCCGTCGCGAATTGTGGAACAATTTAAATAAAAATTATATACAAATGATCAATTTATTTTAAAAGCCACATATTGATGATTCTAGTTTGGCCGGCTCAAGGTCAGGTGTATTTTGTGTGCAATTATTTTTCAAAAATAAAACACATTTCTCCTTTTATCTTCTCCTATATATTTCGAACCCCGTCGGGATTCGTCTTCAGGGCTGTAACATACATATAAAAAAAAACATACAATTTTCCTAATTTGTCAACAAACAATAATCGCTTATAAAATTTACGTACAGGGCACAGCGTCCACTTCGTCATCTGCGCAGTTGGAAACATATTGATACGAATTTTTCAAAATTATAAATTTTTCATACAATTTGGCAAAAAAAAATTAGCTTTCTGGTCAAAAAAATTACATTTTCTTTAATTTATGTTTAATAGTTTCATATTCATTAGAATTTTTTAAGACTGAAAGGTGCAGACTGGACCAAAATCATTCGGAACAAGTAATAAATTTAGATCGCGATCGGGACGGGATGGGATTAAATTTTAAATTGGAGTTCGAGATCGAGACGGGGTAGTCTTAAATTCGGGAAGGGTGGTATGCGATAAAAAAATCGAATTTTTTCAATGAAAAACTTAAGATTCTTTGTAAAAGCCATTAATTAAATATTATATAATCCTTAATCCGAAAAGAAACACACATTAAAAAGAAGAATTTCTAAAGCACAGAATTTCCGCTCTAGCGGAGTAACGAGTAGTCAGCTCACCAGCTTAGCGTAGTTAGCCAGTTGTTATGTTGCTATGTCTGAGCGCGACAAGTCACTCTCCCACTTAGTCCTCATGGGCCCATTGCGATGCTAGATACATTCCCTTTGAAACCCTTTTAGTCCCGAGGGGGTCTTCAGTACTGAACGATTGTGTGGACAGTGTAAACTTATGTAGAAACGAGTTTCTTGATCGGATGTCTCCGGTAAGTTGAGTAGGAGGGGCTGATAAAGTATCCTATCCTGTTCACTTGTTCTTTTTTGAATTATTATAATTAAGACTAATTAAAAGTCAGTATCGATGGCACACAAAAAACAAATTCTCAGAAAAAACTATTCTGTCCACACTGTACATTAGAGATGAACCCGAACTGGAACTGAAACCACGATTCTCAATTTAAATGGAACCGGTTGGGTAACCGAACCCCCGTCAAGGAGGTTTAAAAACACTTTTTTTCTAAGTAAAATAACAACTGATTGCCTCCTGATTTAACAAGAACAGTCTGTAAATCCCTCTAATTCCCTCTAAGCCGAAAATACTCTTATAATACCCTAAGCGGGGACATGATTTAACAAACTGTATTACAAAATCGCTATATTTTTCGCAGATATGCAAGACTTTTCGCAACTATCATCGAAAACGGTCACCGAGGTGTTGATGTTGGAAATGAAAATGGCTCCAGCTGCCAAAGCATACCTAATATCTGGATATCCCCGCTCCATGCGCGACGTGGTTGAATATTCCGAAAAGGTAAGTTACCCTTATAATTTGGACAAGCGAAAAGGTCCTTAACATGCACTTGGCAGGTGGTAACAACTACTCCTTATTTATTATGAAACAAATTGAGGTTGTCTGGTTGATTCTCATTTATTTGTCCAGTAAATTGCTGTTGAACTATATGAACTAATTAACTGTCGAATTTGGGGTTGATTGGGAGTTGATTGTTTGTTCAGGCGCAATTCCCATGAACTTCGAAAGAAGCCCCAATGGCTTGAGCTCCTTATGTATTTATATTGTATGTGCTAATTGGCTAGCGTCGACCCAGAAACCCAGCAGTGAATTAATAAACTCTTCTTTCATTTACAGATTCAGGTCGTCAATGGCGTGATCTTAATATCCTGGCGTCAGTCGGTGTTACAAAAGCAAATCGACTATGGCGCCAAATTAGGTCATGTTGTACTCTCCTTAGCCAAAATGGAATTGGAAAATTTCTTCAAAAATGTGATGCCAGTCGCTGATTATTTTGATCAAAGCGATATGCTGTTGGCCGTAAGTGCAAGCGGAAGCTTGTGTCACATTTCAATTTAACTTTCATGATTTATGTCTTCAAAGGTCAATGGCGAGCGTGCTCCCACAGAGGTGTACAAAGATTTTCGCACCGCTGTTCTAGATATCTTAAGCACGCTCGAGAATCATGAGGCCATGCTGAATGGAGTTACAGGTATGGGCAGAGGGATACATGATATACCCGGCAGTATAGTTAGCGTAGACACGGCACCTAGTCAAGTCCAAGCGACTCACATTGCAGACGAGCATCCCCCCGCCCAAGAAGTCGATGGACAAATATCGAGCAATATCAATGCGTTGACTGTGAAAACCTCGGCCACCAGTGCGGATGATGATAGTGGAGTGGTTGTCACCCAACAGCCTAGAGCAAAACTTACTCATGGTGGTGCTAGCATGGATGCGTCAGATGATTCCACACTGGGTTCTATACCGCCTATTATTTGGATTATTGGTGGCCCGGGTAGTAACAAGGCCGCGTTGTGTCTGAAAGCAGTAGGCCTAAATCCGGGTTGGGCTCATATTAGGTGAGTTCGAACGTATGTCTCAAGTGTGGCGGTTTAATTGATATAAGAATTTCTGACTTTTGCAGTGTGGGCCGCTTATTGCGCAGTATCACCGATTCAGCGCCACGTGCCAATTCCGAAAGCTACGCGGTGAAGGAGGCATTGGCTGCCGGCGAAATGGCTCCCGAAAAATCCTTGAATCAGTTACTGGAAAATAATATACGTCAACTAAAGGATAAAAACGGCATTATCATCGATGGATATCCCAGAAATTTACAGCAAGTCAAGTACTTTGAAAATAAGGTAAGATTGTGGTTAGGTCCAGCTGGTGTAATTGGATTTATTTTGTCTTATAGACAGTTTAGAATTCACATTCAATGTAACTCACAAAATTAATCAAGAGTTCAAAAGAAAGACAAGTGGTGAAAAAGTCAGGATATTAATTAGCTTGGTGTAGCACGTGACGTGGCATGTACTAGAGATATTAAATTCCATTCCGAACCGTTTCAAGGGACCACGAAATTTTCACGCACATGGAAATTTAAAAATAACAAATTCAAAACTCGTCTAGAGCTACAACGGGTTTTAAGTTCGGATTGTTTTTAAGCCCAATACCCTTTTTCCGACTTTGAGGGTAGATTGTCCCAAAATTTAAATTTGGTTTTTTTATTTGGCCCGTAAAGCTTACATACATATCATTTAGACCAGGGGTGCCCAGAATGGGCTTACGGCCGCGTGAAATCAAATAAAAATATCTCAAGCAATAACAACAACAAGAAATAGAAAGAGAAACCCGATTTTTGTTTGTGTGTGTGTTTGTGCCGCCATGAATAGCGAAAAGGGTTCGGTCACTGCGAGCGAGGCAATCGCTAACTACTCTTAAGAAACATTGTTGTTGCTTTCCAATTTGCCAGAGACATAGGAGAGAGAGAAGAGAGTCGCATATGATGTTGTTGTTGGAGGTCTGGACGGTCCAACAACGAAACCTTAGCTCGGAAAGAAAGAGAGAAGAGCTCGCATATGCATTTGCTGCTGCTTTATGTGGGCTTATGTCGCGCGTAACAACAACAAGTGCGTTGCTTGCGTAGTAGGCTAGGGCACTGCTGATTTAGACTGTCTTACAATAACACTCGGATGAAAAGCTGTTTTGGTCATTCAGAATTTTCCGAAACTTTTACCTCCATGGGGCGAATTTTCATTATCGAAAAACAACACCAGCTATATAACCGATTTTCAAGTCAATCGGGTGAAAAACAGATTTACCCGTTCACAATTTTCCAGAATTTTTCGCACTTTAGGGGTGAATTTTCAAAATCAAATCATCATTTGTCAAATTATTTTGCAAAGTCAATGGGACCCCAAAGGCGAAGACTGGCACTTGGTGTAACAGGGGCATATCATTTTAAACAAGACACGTACATGAGCAAACGTTCTTTTCACATACTGAGACATATACGCGCGCACTGCACTTTATGCTTTTCTCTGCGAACTTGCGTATACCAACTAACATTTATCGCCAGCATACCCTGTACCCATGGGTTTTGACGGACCGTCTCTACTCAAAGTTCCTATTAATAGATTTGCCAGACTACTCAGGTCTTCCTAAGTAGTCTAAGAAGTGCAGGGCAGTCTTCCTCATTCCCACAAATACGACAGAAGTCATGGTGGGGTTCGCGCATCCTGATGGCCATATGCCCAAATTAGAAATTTCTCGTTATGACTCCTAGCATGTTTTTAGTCGTGTACTTATTAAAGAGTGGGAGTTTGGAAGTCCTGTTTGGTGAGTATCTTGTCCAGCTCTGGTTTCCATTGTGCTTTTGTCATGATGCACTGCAGGGGTCTTTGTGTGTTCGTGACCGTTTGTGTCGTTGCAGGCGCTGAGCCGTGCCTTGCGCACTCGTCCGCTCCCTCGTTCCCTGGCATGCCTGCGACACCAGGTACCCAGACGAGAGTGATAGAGTTTTGTTGGATTTGATTCAAGACCATCATCATGCAGCCGGCTAGGTGGCTTTTTGTGGCGTTTGATTACAGGGCTTTAACAGCAACCTGACGGTCGATTAGAATCGAAATATTCCTTGGGGTTTCGTCCAAGTTAAAAATATTATTTCGCCGCTTGCCGAACCGTCAGTGTAGATGGTACGCTCGTTCTCCCCAGTTCCAGTGCTCTCTCCGCGAAGTAGGTTTTAAAGTTGTCGTTTAATTTGAGAGCTGGTATACAGTAGTCGCTTGCCTCTGCCTAAGCAGTTATTCCTACTTTCAGTAGGATGCTGCTATGGCCTGAAGTAGACGCTTGAAGAAGGTTCAGTTCCCGGAGTCTTACTGCGCTTCTCCATGTTGCATACTTCAGAAAAGTTTCAGGTTCGAAATTACTTTCAGTGCCGTCCGGGGGGTATGCCGCAAGGAACCAGTAATACCCAGGCAAGCTGATCTTGGAATCTTATGAAGTTGGCGTCGATGGGATTTAGACTAGCTCCATAGGTGAGGATGGGTCTAACGACCGCTGCGTATAGCCAGTGAATGATATACGGTTGCATTCCCCATCTCGCGACTAATTCCTCTTCATTCTTTCCTTGGATTTTATCTTCCAGGAGAGTGACACCCAACTCAATTCCGTGACCCGGTTGAGCTTGCGATCCTCCAAGAGATGAGGGTTTGAACACAGGAATTTTGTATTTCCTTGTGAACAGCACCAGTTGGGTCTTCTGTGGGTTAACTGATAGACCAATGATAGACCGTTCTGCTGTGCCCAATGAAGTGTGTAAGAAAGAACAGATTCTAGTAGCTCACTGATTAAGGTCAGGTCATCTGCGATTGCTGTCACCCTACATACGTTATAATTCATGGTAAGGAGTTCATTGAGAACCAGATTCCAAACAAGTGGGCAAGTGACTCCCCTTGTGGAATCTCTCCCGTTGCTCTTCTTCTAATTTTGACTGTACAGAAATTTGAGTTGATCACTCACTCGGCTGCTATGCATATTCCCTAGCCAGTGAGTAATCATCGGATGTGAGCTAATTTGGGCAAGAGCTGCCGTTATCGACTTGGTCCTAATATTGTTGAAGGCTCACTCGATTTCGAGAAAGGCTGCCAACGCAAACTCCTTCTGCTTTAGCGTTTCTTCAGTGGTAGCTCCCTACCACTTCATCTAGTGCAGGGTCAACAGATCTACCCTTAAGGTAGGCGTGTTGCGCACCGCTGAGCATTCGTGGTGTGAGCTTGCTTCTCAAGAGAAAATCCAGAAGTTGTTCCATCGTTTTCAGTAGAAGCGACGATAGACTGATGGATCTATAAACCTTTGGGGAGTTGTGGTTTATATTCCCCGCCATAAGAATGATGACCACTCTCACCTTCCTCCAGTCTGTGTAATGTAACCTGTCAGGAAACATCCCTTGAAAATCTATTTCAGTCATGGTAGTAGATTTAGGATCGATACTTGCAACATGTCTGGTCGGATGATAAAAGCGCAGAACATTTTTCCTTGCTGATGATTTGGATTGGTATCTCGGTGGTACCGACCTCCACGAATGAAGTCATATGCACGAAAAGAAGTGCGATTTGTTGATGAAGCTTTCTTATGGTTGTCTCTTTTTATCCGACTTTGTCCTTTGCAAGCTCAAGTTCTCTGCTCAAGCACATGTTTGAAGTATAAAAACATGATAAGGTTGAGATGGCTAGGGACAGTAACACTGTCCCTACACTTAGGCCAAGAAAGGCCCTTTGCGATATCATATATTTCCCCATTTAAGCCAGGGGAGGGGGGGTTCATCCCGACTGACCATTGTGACAACGTTAAGAATTTCAGTAGAGACGGAATCTCTGTCTCGAACACTTCCGAGAGGTTGAGTAGAACGGGGCGGACCAAGAGTTTTGAGTCTCCTTCTACAAAGAGCTGGGTAGTGGCAAAGAAGATGTAGAAATGTCTCCTCCTCTTCCTCACACTTGCAGCTTCTACGGAAGTCGTTGTGAGCAACGCCCAATGAGGCAGTGACCCGTCGGTGCCCCAACCAGAAGTGAGATGTTTTCCCTACTTTGGCGCAAAAGACTATTGGTTCGTTTCAGGTTAAACAAGGGCCACGTGACCCTAGCTATAGCGCAAACCGGAAAGTTATTCCATCGTTCCGTAGCCAGGCGCCAGGATTCATTCCTTGTGATTAGCTTAAATGAGGCTTAGGGCATCCCTATCAAGCTCTTCTCCTGGAGGAGCTGGATGGTAGTACCCTGTCTTGCCAGTTTGTCGGCTGACTCGTTACCCTCAATGTTACGGTGTCCAGGTACCCAGATGAGGTGGATACGATGATGCTGAGCGATCGCATTTAAGGATCTACGCATATTCCGTTAGCGTCTTGGCGTTATTGGAGTACGAGTCAACAGCGCTTCGACTATCTGAGTAAATGTATATGTCCCCTTCTTCGATAATGAGTGTGCTGAGGTATTTGGCGGCCTCCTGGATGGAGGCTTGGTACACACTGCAATGATCAGGAAGCCGGAATGAGATGGAGAAAACTCCTCTCTTGCTTTGTCATCGAACTTAGATCCATCTGTGTAGATATTGAAGCAATTGCTCTACTGTGGGGCACGTTATACCAGTCGCATCTAGTAGGGATATTGACGCTATAAAGTTTCTGGAATGTCGTTGTGGGTATACAATGGTCTGTAATGGCGGGAACCGCGTTTTGACAATTTAGTATAGTTGAGTGTCCCAAATTACTCGCGTTCCAGGCTACAGACTCTCTTAATCTCAGGGCAGTAAAGTCCGCTAACTGTTTAGACCTCAAGTCAAGAGGAGGAAGATGAAATATGTTTAGTGCTTCCATTGGGTTGGTTCAGAGAGCGCCGCTCATACATATTTCAGCACTTCTCTGTACTTTGTGTTAATCGCTCAGGACTGAAGGTTTCCCGAGTGCTGGCCACCATACTAGAATGGCTGTGTTTAGCCAGTGAACTATTGCTGGGGAAAATCCCCATTTACGGCATATCGCCTGCTTACATGAGAAGAGGGGAAAAATATTGTCGTGCCAGAGTAGTTTCCTGTCTAGTACGACTCCCAGTTACTTGGCAGTGTTTTTGAATTCCATACTTATACTGTTTAGTTTGGGAGGTATAACTAGTAACTAGTTCGGCACGACATTTGAAAAGATTTTACCCTCAACTGTAACAGATCTACCATTCTTTCACTTTTTGGTCCTCAATTATAGTACAAACAACGTCCGCCCATTATCCTGTTGGACTGTTCAAAACTACAACTTGGACGCGGCCGTATAGACGATACCGTCTCTTCATTCCGTCGCCGCTTGGAGCTATTTCGAGAGCAGACTCTACCAATGCTTAAGACGATGGACACCAGCAATCGCCTGCAGATCGTAAGTGGAGAGTTCACCTACTTATCCTTGATCTAACATGAAAATTTGAATTCAGGTCGATGGCGATACGGATAGTCCTTCAGTGCAAAGAGAATTCGAACGTCTTATACGCAATCACATCCAACAATTGCTCGTTAAGAGAGAGAACAGCGATGCCACAGCACCGCTGGGCAATCATGTGTTGCGTAACGATCAAACCGATGCCATACTGCATGATCTGGAGACGAATGTTCCTGGAGCAGTACCCACCATAAGTCATCATGTTAGCATGATGAATGGACATATCAAGAATCGGGGCAGTGCCTTAGCGGGCAGTGGCAGTAAACGAGCCACTCAGTTAATGAATGGACATGTGCCTGGTAGACCTGGTACTGGTCCAGTGGCCCCACTAGCACAACCTGTGGATTTTAGGCATATGCTAGAGGAGGCCGAACGATATCCGGTGGACTCGTACATGTAGCAAAAAACAAAGTTTTATATAGTTTTTAAATCAACTAGATTTTAAGGCTTGTTGAATTTTTGTAGAAGATTTGATATGTATTATGTAGGATGAAAACGGGACCATTTAAGTGGCAGCAATGTTTTAGCGGAATATAATTCAACATTTGTTTTTCATTAGACACTTAGACAAACATACTTACTACATATTTATATATAAGGAAGTAATATACAATTAAGGTTCGGAAAAGTACACAAAATAAACTAAATCTAAATAAGTATAAAGCTTAGTTTATGCTTTTTGCGTCCAAATAAGTTATTTGAATCAACAACAAAACTTGTGACATACGTTTAAGTGACAGTCAACAAAATTTAAGTTTCAGCAGTCTTTTACACTTAATTCAACATAAATATATTCTCACACAAATAATCAAAATACAGCCAACCCAATTTCCCGCTCATATCCGCAATACCAGCACACACAATTGGTAAATGGAAAACGCTTCGCATACGCAGAGTACCATGTTGAGGCGAAAGACCCTTTTGCAAATCCGAAAATACTCCATCGTCTTTTTTGGCCTTCTCTTAATATTCATTTGGGTTAATCATTATTGTGGTAGTTCAGCAATCAAGGCGGATGCCGATGCCGAAATCAGTTTCCCATCAGTCCCAAATGAACCAGTGATACCGCCTCATATCAATCGAGCTCAACGTCTTTACGAATTGGCCAAAAAACATAATCTAAAAGACAAACAAATACCTGAAGTATTGGGGAATCAAGGTTTCGAGATGCCTGAAAATGTAGCTCCACATCCTGATGTTGGTGATGACGAAGATGATAATATACTCAGCATCCTTAAGAAACGACCAAGTGTTCATAGTACCCTTGTACCGGCGCGTTATTTTGTGAAGAGTCGCAAATGCAAAATGCCCTATGCAGATCCTTTCTCACGCGGTGCATTTGAGAATTACCATCCACCAAAACTGAAGACATGCACTAATGAGTCCGATCTATTTATGCTTGACTTCGACATGAGTAGGCAGCAATACAAGTTACATGTGAATGAAGAACTATTTCGTAAGCTGGCACCGCAAGTGAATCAATTTAGTTGCAATTATCGTGAGGTGACGCGAAGCAGCAATGCCAGTGCCGATTTTCTCAGCGAGTAAGATATTTTTGTAAGGCTATATATGTACCTATAATGCAGTGGTCCACAATAACTCGCACCACTTATTTTCAATGTGAGACACAAAAAACAGAAGCAATTTCCATTGCGCTTTTTGTGTTTTCTCTTGAGAGTTAATATTGAGGGAAAAGGCTACATACATAGCTTTTAAAAAATGTAAACACCATGCAGATCGGACGTCTATTTCATATAGCTGCCATAGGAATGCTGAGTTTCGTTGTGGTAAAATTTAGTTTGCAAACTATGGTCACACTACACCACAACAAAACAAGTAAGAGCGCTGTAGTCGAGTTTCCAGACTACAAAATACCCTGTTCAACACAGACACATTTTCCAAATCTGAAACAAACTTGAACTGGGTGCGGTATACACCTATGTGCATGCAAAAATTTGTGTCTCTATCTCTTATGGTCTCTGAGATCGACGCGCAGACAGACGGACAGACGGGCATGGCTATATCGACTCGGCTGTTGATGCTGATCAAGAACATATATACTTTATAGGGTCGGAGAATCTTCCTTCTGGCTGTTACATACATTTGCACAACTTCATGATCCCCTTTTCCCATTTTTAATGGGAACAGGGTATAATTATAGCATTCGTATGGCAGCTATATGATATAGACGTCCAATCTGCATAATTTGTTGACATTTTTTAAAAGCTTGATAAATACAAAGCTTAATTGCCAAGTTTCAGTCACATAGCTTTGAAACTGATTGCGTGGCAAGGCTATATTTAAAGGCATATTTTTATTTGCTTATAACTTCAAAAATGAATATCTTTTAAACTACAAGTCTCCTCCTTTTGAAAGCATCTTAATTTAAGTCATGTTTAGGGCAATAATATGTATATTCTTAGAACCTATATTTTGGTGATTATCAGTGAGAAAATTATATATAAACTTTAGCAACAATTGCTTAATATTATTTAACAATTTAAAGAGTTATTAAATTTGGATTAAACGCGAGACCTGTCAGATAAACCAGTTTTTAAAAAACGCATTTTTCGTTTTTGACGATTTCTGAAATTGTTTATTAAATAAACAAACATTTGTTTGCAACACCGAAAATCACGTTTTGGTGGGAGTGTGTTAAGGGGGGATTCTCGAAATCGAGGCTGTTTTTTGGACCTTCTTTAAAAAAAATCTTATTCGAAAACGCAAAGAGTTTTTCCAATTCTGTTTTTTTTATTGTGTTACAAACAGATCGTATCTGCATCGATACGAGGGCTGTTCAAAAAGTTCTTGGCCGTTAAAGTAGGGGGTCAAAAAAAAGGGAAAAGTACTGGCGGCCATGATTTCTCGTCTCCAGGTTGTCTGAAATGAAAAGTAAAAACGGGGCTATAATTAGTATAGATGTCATTCTGGTCTGAACCTCGGAAAAAATTTTATGACTTTTTTTTGACAAAATGGCTGCCATTGATATATGAAAATTCGATTTTGGGCTCTTTTTTTGTAGTTTAGTGTAAAAAAAAATTTGTAAAAATTTTTTAAAAATTATGATTGAGGTTCAGACCAGAATGGTAACAACTCTGCGTCGATTTCACTTAGTTTCATCAGAATCGGCTAATTGTAACTAAAGATATCAAGGCCGCCAGTTCGAAAAACGTGGACAACAAAAGAAAAACAAAAGAAAAAAAATAAATCAAAAATGTAAAAATGCAGTTCGAGAATGTTGACAATTCTGCGTCGATTGCATTTTGTTTCATCAAAATCGGTTTAGTCGAACTGGAACTTGAAAGTTACCAAAAATATTACAGATATTATATACTTAGTAAAGCTCGCAAAAAACTGTTAACACTATCAGCGTGTCTGTGAAAAACTGTTCTGTTACAGACACACCGAAAAGAGGTTGCAAAAAGACACTTTCAATTCTGTTTTGCTCAATAGCTGTTTCCGCTCAACCAAAGATCGCTTTTTTCGTTTCTGTTTTGCTCATGTCTTTCACTGACCGTTTTGCCGAGAGCCGACTTCCAAAGTGTCTTCTGAGAATGTAAGCGTGTTTGTGACTGGGATGCCTGTGTGAGTGAGTCTGTTTGTCTCAGTCGACGATCTTTGTACATATGTGAAGTATGGAAAAATTGATTATTATTAACCTATCAAATGAAATGCAGAGAATATTAGTTTATTGGTAATTGCTTAACGCCTAAAAACCTTATTTATTTAATTATGTTCATTGTACATATTGTACATAAGCCCACCGCTTACCACACTAGCAAAACAAATAACACTTATTGCTGACACTTTTTGTGTTTTGCTCATTTGAAGACAGTTTTTGCGTCAGCGCTCGCTCACAAGTGTCCCTCTCAGTTGTTATTGGCAGACCGTGTCGTTTGTTTTGATCGTAAATGCTCAACAGAAACACATGAGGAGGGGAAAAAAGTGTTTTGCTCAGTGAGAGACCGAGTGCGCTTTGTTTTTTTCTGTTTTGTCAGTGGGCTGATCGAACTGAAAAAAGTGTTGAGGGTTATTTGCGAGCTCTGATACTTACAGATATTAGTCGGCGATGCCAGCTGCATACTGCGGACCTTCCTCCTTCCCAAAAAAAACTGTTTTCAGCAGCAGCGGTTTGACCGACTTTTTCAACTATTTGCGGTGATTTTTTGCATACTTCTTGATAAGGTATTGTCTTAGTCACAATACAACCACTTTAATTAGGCGTCAAGCTAGCTAACGTTCGTTTAACTCTGCGGTGGGGCTATCTTTTTCTGACTTAATTCCTTCGTTTTACCTTTGGTGTTTGAAAACCACTAATTTAAATCGACACTTCGCTTCTGTCTTACAGTATCCAGCCACGCGTATCATTCAAGCAGGAAAAATTCTTGGATCGAAATATAACAGGCCTCATTGTAGAGTGCCATGATGCCCATAATGCCTCGAGAATAATACAACAAGATGCTTTTCCTCTGGTGCAAGTGCCCAAACGACCTTCAGTTTACACAAAACAGAAGCTTCTCCAACCTCCAGGACGAAGACAACCAAGCGTCATCTTGTTGGGATTGGATAGCTTGTCACGTATGAATTTTAGACGAACCATGCCGCAAACATCGAGTTGGGTGCATCAGCCGGGCTGGTACGAAATGGAGGGTTACAATAAGATCGCCGACAATACCTTGCACAATCTTCTGCCCGTGCTGAGTGGCCTAAAACTGAATCAGATGTATTGTGGAATACGCACTCCGGGCTGTATGGATAGTTTACCATGGATTTGGAAAGATTATAAGAATGCTGGATATCGAACTGCCTTCGCCGAGGATAACATTAATCAAGCGGATCTTTATGGATTTGTAAATGAGCCAGTGGATCATTATCTGCGACCATTTTTTGTCGGCATAAGCAAGGCCATGCGTATCTATAGCCGATTCGGTTATCAGTATTGCATCGGTCGTAGACTGACCATAGGGTATGTGTACGACTTTTGTCGACAGTTCACTCAGCGGTATATCGAGCAATTGGATGAGCCAGTGTTTGGCTTCTTCTGGAGTAGTACTTTTACGCACGATTTCTATTTTGGAGCTGCCAGCTTGGACGCCAAGTTTTTGGAATACTTAAAGATTTTGGAAGCCCACCAACTATTTGAACGATCTATAGTTATTCTATTCAGTGATCATGGCGCTAGATTTGGTGATCTAATGGAGCTATCGGATGGCTTTCTGGAAGATAGATTGCCCATGCTGCACATATATTTGCCGCCCTGGTTCCGCACCGCCTATCCCAAGTACTCGCAAGCTCTTCATCTCAATCGGAATCGCTTAAGTTCCAACTATGATTTGCATAATACGCTGCGACACATTCTCCAGCTCAACGCTTCTACTGCAGAAGACTTGCCCTTATTGCATACTTGTCGCACCAGTCAGTCTCTATTGCATCCTTTACCCCGAGAACGCAGCTGTTCGGATGCCTGCATCACCGAGCATTGGTGCACCTGCAATGAGTACATTACCCAACCCCTAAATACCGATATGTACCAGCTGGGCAAACTTATGCTTTTTCACATTAACAGCTGGATGCTTCGAAATAAGTTCAATCTAAAATGTCAACGATTGCTACTCCTAGACATCGATCATGCGGAGCGCAAGGTCTTATTCGAGGATATGGGCAAAGAGTCCATGTACGGAGCCATCAGTATTTATCGTTTTCGATTTCGAACCAATCCGCCTGAGGGTAAATTTCAGATCACTGTGCGATTTAACCGCGATATTCAGGACTTTGATAAGCTAGATGTGGCGGACATAAGTCGTCTGAACTCCTACCACAATGATTCGTATTGCGTGAGCGATAAAATAGCCAAAAAGTTTTGCTTTTGCTATCCAAAAGAGATGTATAGTGATATGATCGACTGGCAGCAGATAGTTCTACAGAAGCGGAAAGTAACACTTGCCGGAACTTAAAAATATTAATTAAATGTTGTCGCAATGTGAATAGTAAATTTTTTTAATATCGTTTGTTCAAATTTTTAAGTAAATATTAAAATAAGTGTTTTCCTTTCTTTGTTTTTGAGTTCGTATGTGTTCGTTAGATCGGACCTTAAAACGGCAAAATAGAAAAAAGTGGGTCTCGGCATTCCCAGAGCTAATATTCGTTGTATAAAAAATAATTGTCAAAATCAAAAAAATTTTATTTTAATTTAAAATGGGCGCTACAGGGCCTTAAAGTTCTGAAAATATTAATCATACGACTCGTTCACCAAATTCAAATTTTTACAGGGAAGTTATCAGCTCATTTCAATTGCTGCATCTTTTTAAATTCAAAAAGGAAACTACATTTGTGGAAATATGGCAGAAGAGACTGCTGTTCTTTTGGTCGTCTTATTCATCCCAATTTTTGATAACACGCGTTCCTTAAGGCTCGGCTATTGATGCTGATCAAGAATAAAGGGCGGTGTCCAAGGGTACGGAAACGGCCGCGAAATGAAAAACTCCATATTAAAAAAATCTGCTAAGGAATTTTTTCGTGTGGCCGTTTCATATTCGGTTTTTACCAATCGCCAAAAATGCTTACGTTTGCCACTACGTTGTGTTCAAAGTTAACATTGCCTTTAAGTGCTGTTAACGCCTCTTTTTTGCCGTGACGTTAGCAAAATAGGTTTCGATTCTAATTTGTGCGGCCAAATTGGAAGGCTAAATTGAAAATGAACGCATCTAAAAACAAGAAAGAAAGTCGGTCAAGCCCGACTATAACATACTCTGTACCCTTACACACGTATTTGCTGACGAGTCAACCCGCCAGTTAACACCTCCCCCCCACCCCACCCATAACAACAACGCTTCAAGAGAAGCAATCTTAGTGAGAGAGAGAGAGAGAAACTATTAGAGCGCACAACGCGGTGCGCTCTCTAAGTTTCTCTCTCTCTCTCTCTTTTACTAAGATTGCCTCTGTTGAACGGTTATGGAATGTTGCTGTGGTTATTGGTGGGGTGGTGGGAGGTGTTAACTGGCCGTTGTTTGCTCATAACTGGAGTATCGTTCATCCGATCTTTATCATTCCTTCAGCAAATCGATAAATAATTTACTAGATATCTCTAGAAGGTACGAACCATCTATCATCAAAACTGTGGAAGATACACGTTTTTTCCAAATTGCGGGGGCGGGAGGGTGCGTATTAAAAATTGAAAATAAACTTGATCTGCCTGCAAGTACAAGAAATATATGCCCCATACATGTCAAACCTCTATCTCTTACCATCTCTGAGATCTCTTCGTTCATACGGACGGACGGACAGACGGACAGACAGACAGACGGACATGGCTATATTGACTCGGCTGTTAATGCTGATCAAGAATATATATACATTATAGGGTCGGAAACGATTCCTCCTCCCTGTTACATACTTTTGCACAAGCTTAATATACTCTGTGTTACTTTTGGTACAGAGTATAAAGATTACGCAGAAAACGTCGCTTAATGGCACTTTATATGGCGGGCAAGCTGAATTTAATAAGCGCCGTGAAAGTGAGGAGCGAGGTGCGGGACTTGGCGGATAAGAAACACTCGGAAACCCGCCAGAGAACACCGGCGGACCGGAGCACGGTCTGCAACATCATGTGGCGTCTCCTGTCACCACAAACCACAAGCGAGGAGCTTAAAATCTATTTGGCCAGCATTCAAACACTTCACACTCCAGTCCCCTCAATCAGTTCGATTTGATTCGCCTCAACTATGTCTTCGATCACAGCTACCAGACCAAAAGGAAAATCATTGAACAGCCGCCGGTGCTCAATGATCGCGACAGTAAAACGGCCACAAACCAAATGCCCGCTCCCAGGACAGCGAACTGCTGGCCTCCTATCAAGCGGTAGTATAACGGATAGTGCAGCCTCAATTGACCCCCTGAAGGTGACCGAGCAAAAGCGGATCGGACAACGAGGATCAAGGTAAGAAATGGCCGAATCAAACTTCAACTTTATAAATCACTTCCATTTCTTATCGTTTCCCTGACAGGGCCCCGACTACGTAGCCAAGTGCTGTGTGACCACCCAGGGACCGCTGCCCAATACCATTTTCGAGTTCAGCGGAGCTATATACGCCGCCAAGTCACCCATGCTACAGCAGTACATCCAGAAGATCATCATGCTGACATGACCAACTTTACGGAGGCAAATCGCCAGAAATGCGCGAATTACTTTCCAATCGACATGAACGAAATCTTTGCCGTGGCAGCCAAGTGCGAGGTGTTCGTTAAGTGCCGCTGCTCGGGACTACATCGAACTGCATTTAATGCCATTGATTGTGCCAGACACAATTTTAAGGAAAATGTCTGAAGAGGCAGCTACCAACGTTCACTGCGCTTATACTGCAGATTGTCAAAAGTCATAATGATAACAATTAATTTATTATTAATTTCATTTAATAATAAAAATATATTAAAATAGTACATTAAATATGTTATATTCATAATCCTGCAAAGTGTTGTTGTTCGCGGGCATATTTAACAGCGCCAGAGCAGCGCAAGGTGTCTTTGAAACGTTTATCGACAGAGTAATTTGTGTTATCGCGTTATTAACATATGCTTAGCAGACTCTGTTAAGAATCTGCGTAATATCAACTTTTTCACAAGATATTTTTTGGCGAACCGTGGATACCGCCCTTAAGAGATAAATAAAGGATGAACTAGTTGATATCGCATGCATAAAAAAACAAATCCAGTAAATTAACATAGTTGTATAGAATTATACATTCAATGAGCACGGTTGTAGGTTTTGATTTGTACTGACTCGCTCTTGTCGAGCGATCCTGCTTTTATTTCTAAATTTCTCATCCCTTTATTTCTATTCGTAAGCAAGGCAGTATTTGTAGGATAACTGCGTGTATGTAAATATAAGAATGTCTTCGCGAAAGGAATACATATTGCCTCACACGATGCATATTAAGTGACGCGCACCGGATGACCTGTTCAAGTGGTTCCCATGGTTGGTCCTTTTCAAGTGGTGTGTCTGGCCATTGTCACTACCGCTGTTAATATTAATTGCTATTACACAGAATGATAGGTTTATGATATGTAACGCAACGTTAGGATCGTGGTCTCATGTTCAAGTTTGAACAATAGTGCTCTCTTTTTGGTTTTGGAATTCGAAGTAATTTTTAATTTATGTACATCAACGCCGACTATTTATAAATGAATCAATTATGTGATAACAGGCAAAACTGAGTGAGTTATTCACAAAAACTTTAGAGTCTATTCGCGCCCGTTAAAACTCGACTTGTTTTACTTTTGTTTTTTTTACGCATACTATACAATAAAAAGCATCAGATAGTGGGGTGAGACCATGACCTTAAAAATTTCAATCTAATGTTGATAGTCAGTCAACCCGGCACGAAAATGCATTCAAATATTAATAGTTAACTTGCAGACTACTGAGGATTAAACCGGGAGATTCTTCAAACAGTTGAATAGTGTGCCAGAGTCATTTGTGGTGTGTGAGTGTATCCTGTTGATTAAAGTCATGACCAGTGATTGGAAAAATACTTGATTTTCTTACCTAGGTAAGGCAAAAGGTAAACGTCAAAAAATATACCTAGATAAGGTAAAAGATATCCGGATTTTCCAGTACGTAGGTAAAGGTAAATGTACAAAAAAAGTACTTTTATATTTAAAAACGTGGTTCATTCTTTTTTATTAGCAATGAATATTTAAAACAAAACAAATTAATGAAGTAAATTGTACAAACATTTTTTGTCATACTTTAAGGACTTAAATCCAATTATAAGGTTGTAGAATGGAACATTTTGATTTCAGATGATGTTATATTATTAAAATGTTTCTTATATTCTATCTTACTTTTTTTACATTACAAGAGTTTCGAATATTTTGTCATCTAGTCTTTTTTCTTTTTGGTGTAAATATTTGGTCTCCACAGATAAAAATTCATTCAACTGTTATACTTAAGTATAGATTTTAAAGATTTGCTACTATCGGCAAGATAATTTAAGACTTCCAATGCCATATTAGAATATTCACTACAATTCTCAGTTTCATCAAATCTTCCATTACTGGCATCGTAAAAGTCTTCAGAATGATTTGTATTTCAACTCTCATTAACATCCGTTTCCAATTTTTCCGTAATATCTTTGAAACACTACAATTTTGAAATCCACTTTAATTTAAGGCAACGGTTTTTGACTCGCTTGAAGTCAAGTTTTAAAAAAGAAGATCGTTTAAAACTCCGATTTTAAGAGCATCCCCAAGTTGATCACGATATTTCAAATTATTCAAGCATGGAAGTCTGAAAAAATCATAAATTACAACGGGATTTGCCCTGCAACGTTGTGACTAGTGCGTTAAACATGAGCACTAGGCAAGAGCCGAATAAATAAATTTAATTAAAGATAAATAGCCTTAGGGAAAATGTGAGTAACTTTATTCAATTATCCAAAAAATCAAATTTCCGCAGCAGCTGAACTATCCCGCTCTATTACTGCACACTTTAAATGATTTTCAAATGGTCGATACATTTACTGTAACTGTTTAAAATTTTGATATCTGTAAGTCCGTGTTTGCTATGAGCTTTAGCTAATATAATAGCAATTTTTTCATGTGTGTGGGAAAGTCGCACACGCTTATATGCGGGCTAGAGAGAATGACGATATACATAGATTGCTAAGTAGCTTTTGCAACTCCCGATATCGGCAGTCGTACATATAAAACGAGAAGACCACGCTAACTTCGTCTGTGCCGAAGTTTTTATACCCTTGCAAAAGCTGTTTTTGAAATGACAGAGTTTAAGAACGCTTAGATAAAAATCAAAAACTTTTGTAACTAAAATCCATTTTCCGTCAGATGAACATCTGATTTCGACCAAATTTCGCGAATCTTTTTGAAAACATATCAAATTAACAATCGCCAAGTTTAAGAACGATAAAATTGAAAACAAAAAGTTTTTCTCACTAAGACTCATTTTCCGACCGATAAGTCCTATGGCAGCCTGAAGATATAGTCATCTGATTTCGACCAAATTTTTCAAATTAGTTTGAAAGCGTTTAATATTAATAATCACCGACCTTAAGAACGATTTACTTGGAAAAAAAAAATATTTTTTCACTAAGACCCATTTTTCGACCGATCGGTCCTATGGCAGCTATAAGATATAGTCATCCGATTTTGATCAAAGTTTGCAAATATGTTTGAAAGCATATAATATAAATAATGGCCGAGTTTTATAACGCTAACATTGAAACCAAAAAAGTTTTTCTCAGTAAGACCCATTTTTCGACCGATGGTTCCTATGGCATGTATAAGATATAGTGATCCGATCCGGTCGGTTCCGACATATTAGCAGCGTGCAGTAAAAAGAAGACTCTGTGCAAAATTTCAGCTCGATTGCTTTAAAACTGAGAGACTAGTTTGCGTAGAAACAGACGGACAGACAGACAGACAGACGGACAGACAGACGGACAGACAGACGGACAGACAGACGGACAGACAGACGGACGGACAAAGCTCAATCGACTCAGCTCGTCGCCCTGATCAAGAATATATATAGTTTATGGGGTCGGAAATGAATATTTCTATGCGTTGCAAACTTCTGGGCAAAATTATAATACCCTTTGCAAGGGTATAATGAGTATTTGGAAAAGTACCGGCGATCGTATAGTATTTGAACACGGGGTGTTTACCGGACGTCCAGTTAACGCCACAAATAAGTCCCGGATACATTTCTTTTCAATATGGCAGAGCGCGGCAAAGCAAAGTCAAAAGCAAAATTAATTAAATTTTAATCGGCGTTTTACCGAAATACTATTTTTGTACCATATTTTCCAACTTTGATGGACTGTAAAGAATGCATCCACGCTACTAGAGTAACATTTTTTATACTCTGTACCGAAGGTACATAGAGTATATTAAGTTTGTGCAAAAGTATGTAACAGGGAGAAGGAATCGTTTCCGACCCTATAAAGTATATATATTCTTGATCAGCATCAACAGCCGAGTCGATATAGCCATGTCCGTCCGTATGAACGAAGAGATCTCAGAGATGGTAAGAGATAGAGGTTTGACATGTATGGGACATATATTTCTTATACTTGCAGCCAGATCAAGTTTATTTTAAATTTTTGCCACGCCCCCTCCCGGCCCCGCAATTTGGAAAAAACTTCATATCTCCTACAGTTTTGGAGATAGATCATTCGTTCCTTCTAGAGATACCTTGTAAACAAAATTATTTATCGATTTGCTGAATGATAAAGATCGGATGAACGATACTCAAGTTATGGGCAAAAAACGGCCAGTTAACACCACCCACCCCCCCACCAACAACCACAGCAACATACCCTAACCGTTCAACACAGGCAATCTTAGTGCAAGAGAGAAAGAGAGAGAGAGAGAGAAACTTAGAGAGCGCACCGCGTTGTGCGCGGGGTGTTAACTGGCCGTTTGACTCCTGAGCAAATGCGAGTGTAAGGGTACAGAGTATGTTATAGTCGGGCTTGACCGACTTTCTTTCTTGTTTTAAAATACATATTTCTAAATAGAAAAGAAATACATGTGCTTGCGCAACTTTGCGCATTGCGAGTATGAGCGACTTGAACATATCAATATGCATGATTAATCTATGAAATGAAAGCAACTTTCCTTGTGCAAGGGCCGGTTCCGCGTTGCAAAAATCGTAACTTTTTAACGGAAAGAGATATTTGACTAATTCCAAGGGGTAGGAAAATTGTTGTAGCTTTCAAATGAGCTTAAGGCCATTATTGTAGGTCAACAGGGTGACTCAGGATTGGCTGCCAAAGGGCCAAGATTTATACACTAAAACGGTTGTAAGAAATAGGCCAAACATTTAAACTTTTTTGAAAACGATTTATTAAAAATGTAGTTGTAAAACTACTTAAAATTTAGAAAACTTAATTAAAGTCCTTATTAGTTTTGACGTTGGCAATGGCAGCTTGCATACGTTTTTGACTTGCACTTCATCCGTATCCTCGAAATTCGTGATTCCTAAAGTCCTTTTCGTGACTTCAATTGCTGCCTTAATTAATTTTACCGCTTTTTGATTCAGTTTTAATATTGTTAGTGTCAGAAAAAAACCACGCTGGCGATTGCTCTCTATCGATAGCTTGCCAAAAATGCAATGAAATAGTAATCGGCATTTACGAACAAAAGGTAAAAATTCATGAAGCGCACTTCATGGTGTAAGGTTTTGAAGATAATTCAAAATAAAATCGAAGAGAGCTTCAAGAAGCAAACTTCACCGTGTATACACGGACTTGGAACTAAACGAATGATGCAGGTGATGAAGCATAATTTATAATAACATAACAATATAGTTTCGGCCAAGAAGACCCATTTCTACTGAAACTATTTTTAAGTGTAGTTTGGATGGGTGATCTCAAAAATCGATTTCAAAAATTTTTTCTTGGCAACGTTTTTTTAATATGAATTTGTTCCATTTTTTCGATAGGTGCACTTACATTTTATGCCATATCTCAGTTCATAATGGTCACATGGAGTCAAGCAAGATATGAATCAAAAGGTAATTGAATGGTCAATAATCGCACAACACACTTTTTTCAAATCGGTTAAGTAGTTTGAATACAATAATAAAAAATATTTCAAATAAATCAATTTGTAGCTCGAAAACGAAATAAATTTCAAACGCTTTGGAAAAATATTTTAAAATTCAAAAAAACTATTTTTTATTTTTTCTACTTAAGAACCGAATTTCTCCGAAGAAAATTAGACATCGATGATCAAAATCTATAAATAAATACAGGAGCTGTGAGCAATTGAGTGCTGAAAAAAGAGTTGTTTTAGAAAATTTTTTTAAATAAATTTTCATTTGCTTCGACTTTTGTTCTGTACTGGAATTTTTTTACTGATCTGGCTATTCGCCCACTTCTAATATGGACCAAAAGACGAAGAAAATAGAAAAAAAATTTTTAAACACTTAAAATTCTCAAATTTGACTGTTAGTTCCTTCACTTAAATTGAGCCAGCTACAATATTTAATCATAGATTTTCTTTATCAATAGCTTGTTATCTTTGTAGAAGTGCGATTCTTAAGTCAAAAGAATAAAAATAATTTTTTTTAATTTTTTTTATATATTTCCTAGGCTATTAAAAAGGAATTTTTCATGAATTTTCGAGCAAAAAATCGATTTTTTTGAAATAGTTTTGGTCATTGTATTCAAACTTCTAAACCGATTTGAATACAATGTTCTACGTTATTATTTAGAATTTAATGACCTTTCGATTCATATCTTTCTTGACACCATCTGACCATTATGAATTAAGATACGGCAAAAAATGTAAGTGCACCTAACGAAAAAGTGAAAAAATTCTATTTAAAAAACGTTGCCATGAAAAAATTTTTGAAATCGAGTTTTGAGATCTCCAATACAAACTACACTTAATAATAGTTTCAGTAGAAATGGGTCCTTTAATATTTTTTTTTGTTAACTAGTGTAATTGAGCCAATTTACATTTTAACACATTTACAAATAGAGCGATTTAGACCTGCACCAAAAACACTGTTGGGTTGTGTTATTTAAATTTGGCACAAAACAAAACATAGCAAACTTATATTAAAGCACACACTAATATGTAAGCACACTCAAAAAAAATACTAGATTGTCGATATGTACTCAAAAATTCGTAAACATCTTAGTCGAACGGTATCCAAATTCATTGAGTCAGCATTTGGTCAACGTAGAATTCATAAATAATAAAAGAATAAGAATATTAAAATTTCAGAAAAAATGTAATAATTTGCAAGTGCTTAACAATTGGTGGTCATCATTTGTCGGTCATTGCGTTGAATCAGTCAAACCATTGATAATAGTATATTATAGTCATCTCGTTGCTATCGTAATTGATAAGGTTATAAACAATCAGACGGTCCTTGCGTGAGTTATTTCAATTAAATTCGGGAAAATAAGCCAAAAGTGGATTTTGGGCCATTACTTCAGATTTTGAGGGTGCTTGGAAACAAACAGGTATGAGGAAATGCTTTATTCGAGCTTCTTTACAGCGCGCTGCAGCGTAGGCTAGGACATTTCAAAATTTGTGTAATTTAACATTAATAACATACTACAATATACACATAGTGTGCTTTTCTGTTAGTTTCCAACAAAATACTCGCCAAAAGTAACGATTTTGCACTATTGTGAAAAGTGAAAAGAAAATATGTTTCGTCGCTTATATAATACACATCGTAAACTTATACTCATCGTTGTGATCTTATTGCTAATTTTTTTATTGGTTAATCGTAAAAATGAAGAAAAACTTATCAAATCATACACCACGTCGGGACTGAAACCCATCCAATTGGAATCTTCAGGGAAAAGCATCTTCACCACCCGCAGCTCTCCACCCATTGCAAATTCATCGACAAATGTTGGAAAATTCTATGTACTCAGTCCAAAGTGTAAGATACCCTATGTAGATCCGTTTTCTGAGGACGCCTCATATATACCGCTCATCTATAAGACTTGCGCAGATGAGCCGAATTTGTTCAAGGTTCGTTTTGATACAAAACTGAAGCGCTATATTGTCCACGTAGATGAAAAAGTTGCGCTGAGATACTATGCGAATTACACGAGTTATGGTTGCGTCTATCGCGAGATCTGTCGTGGTGTGAACGATAAGATTAGTCTGTATGTGAAGAGTCGATTATTACACCCCCACTAAGAAATAATGCTTCTCTTTGTCGATTCTTGCAGAATAAAACGTGCGCATTTTCTTAAGCAGGATTGGATTGTACCTCAACATTTTTTGGGAGTTTTTCTGGAATGTCGTGAGCTGTGCAAAGCACCGAGGGTTTTGCAACAAGATGCCTTTGCCTTCATTCAATATCCAGTGCTTCGGAATGAGACAATCGATAACCAGCGGAGTGTGACCCATCCCAATGTCTTTTTGCTGGGCATTGACAGCATGTCTAGAATGAATTTTTATCGTACTATGCCGCAAACGGCACAATTTGTCAGTCAAGAGGGCTGGTACGAGATGGAGGGCTATAACAAGGTGGGTGACAACACCTTGCCCAATTTGCTGGCCGTACTGACGGGTCGTACACCGCGTCAGTGGAAGAGTGTTTGTGATGTGAGGAAGGCCGGATGTTTCGATTATATCAGCTTCTTGTGGAATCATTTCAGCGATGCGGGCTATTTAACGGCCTATGCTGAGGATCTTAGCTCGATTTCCACATTCAACTATTTGAAAGATGGTTTTCAGCGTCAGCCCGTGGACTTCTATCTACGGCCCTTTCTGATGGCCATTGAACAGCATATGAAAACCGTGAAATATTTCGGCTATAAATATTGTGTGGGCCGCAGACATAGCTTTAGCTACGTCTATGACTTCGCCTTGCACTTGGTGCAGCGTTTCGTATATGAGTCGGCCAGACCGCTATTTGGTCTTTTCTGGACCTCTTCGTTTACCCATGATGATTTCAGGGGCAGCTACAATTTGGACGAGGGATTTGTTGGCTATTTGGAGCGTTTCAAGGAGCTGGGCTTGTTCGAAAATGCCATCGTGATATTGTTCAGTGATCATGGACCGCGTTATGGGCAATTGGCTGATCTACCAACGGGCTATCTGGAGGAGCGTTCGCCCATGCTGCATATCTATGCACCGGCCTGGTATCGCCAGAAATATCCGAAAGTGGCCAAGGCTCTGGACCACAATAGGCGATGTCTTAGCTCCAATTATGATTTGTATTTGGGTATTCGACAGGTTCTCGAACATTTGCGTCCAAGAATTCACTACATGCATCCGCCACACTGTCGCCGCTGCACTTCCCTCCTAAGACGCTTGCCCAAAAACCGCAGTTGCAAAGAGGCTGGCATACCAGAACACTATTGCACTTGCGAACCATTCATGGAGATATCCTCTGAGGGCGCTATCCAGTTACTAACCAGATTAGTTGTGAGTCGCATGAATGCGCACTTGAGGCGCATGAATTATGCCCAGGATTGTCATCGTCTCAGGCTGAGCCAAGTCATCAGAGCCGAACGTAAGCAACATTTTAATGACGCTGGCCAGTCGATAAGCCCACCCGATGGCTATCATACATACCGCGTTAAGTTTTCGACTTATCCAAGCAACGGAAAATTTTGCGCTACATTTATGTGCAGGCAAGGAATGGATGAAGAGGCGATGGATGTGCGTGTTGATAGAATAACCCGTCTGAATATGTATCGCAATGATTCGTATTGTGTGGCTGATTTGCAATCGAAAAAGTTTTGTCTCTGCCTAGCCAAAAAGAATCATGGCTTAACCAGAACAGTAACAGAAACAAACATAACTCTCAGTGATATGAGAGATGAGAATGAGAATGATTATGATGAGAATGATTATGATGAGCTAGATGATTGATGTTTCAGACGGCAGCGAAATATTTATTGTTAAACTTGTTAAAATTTATTCGTTTAGGAAAACGACATTCAACAAATTTTATTAAACCGTAAGACAAATGATATTAGCTCAAATCGGTATTTTACAAAGGTCCAGAATAAATCACAACACTTATTTTCAGTGTTTCTCACTAAAAGAGAAACACAAAAATCATAATCAATTTCGGTTTCTAACAGTGCGTTATTTTTATACTCTGTTCCGAAGGTACATAGAGTATATTAACTTTGTGCAAAAGTGTGTAACAGGAAAAGCAGGAATCATTTCCGACCCTATAAAGTATATATATTCTTGATCAGCATCAACGGCCGAGCCGATATAGCCCTCTCCGTCTGTCCGTCTGTATAAACGCACAGATCTCAAAGATGGCAAGAGATAGAGGTTTGACCTGTATGGGAAAAATACTTCTTGTACTTGCAGGCAGATCAAGTTTATTTACAATTTTTGACACGCCCCCTCCCGCCCCCGGAACTTATAAAAAAAACGTCATATCTTCCACAGTTTTGTAGATAGATGGTTCGTACCTTTTAAATACAGTTAGTAATCAAGATTATTTATCTTATTTAAAAAGATATCTGACCCCACACCTCCACCCACCCAGCTAACCACCACTGTATTCAAACAAACACACTCTTTGGGAGACAGAGAAGAGAGAGAGAGAGAGAACCTTAGAGATGAGCGTATAATAAAAATATTGCACGATAAACGCGTGACTCCTTGGATGTATGTTACAGTCGCAGGCAAATGAACTGATACAGAGTATGTTATAGTCGGGCTTGACCGACTTTCTCACTTGTTTATAAGTAAATCGTTCTTAAGGTCGGTAATAATAGTTATAAAAGATTATCGACATCGGGTGACCATATCTTATGGTTGTCATAGTACCGATCGTTCGGAAAATGGTCCTTATTAAGATTTTTTTTTGTTTTTAGTGCTAGCGTCCCTAAACTTACTGACAGTGTTTGGAAGTACCTAGGTACAAATACCTATGTACATACCTAAATACAAATTTTGTGTATCTTTTACCTTACCTCGGTATTTTCAAATTTGAGTAGCTTTTACCTTACCTAGGTCTTAATTTTCATTTACCTTGTCAATAGGTAAGATACAAGGTACTTTCGTGTGTGATTTTGCTTCGCACCCAAATATCGATATAAATTGTTGTTTTGTATTATCTTTACACTTTTAAGGATTTTTATGATTTTCGGTCACACTAATTTCAGTCATATATCCAAGAAATACAAACAAAACGAGAGCGTAAGCTAAAGTCGGCTGTAACCGACTTCGAAATACCCGTTACTCATGGAAAGAAACGTTTAATAGCCTTCCTGTGTATCTGAGGCAGGACAGCCAAAAATGTATGCAACATTTTTTTAACTCGGCTATTTATCATCCGATCTTGATGAAAATTGGAGAGCTTATAGATGTTGCGAATATTAATGTAAGTTTTAAATTTGAGATCGATATCTCAAAAATTGGAGTTATTCAACACTTTTTATTGCGGGGGCGGGGGTGGGCGTGGCAAAAATTTGAAATAAACTTGATCTGCGTGCAGACAATAGGAGTCTACATTTCAAAATTCCTTCTGCCTGTTACATACATTTGCACGACTTTAGTGTACCCTTTTACTCTACGAGTAACGGGTATAAAAAAAACAGCGCGCGACAGCCCATTGGTTGTGCAGGAATTTTACGAGACAATAAAACTTAATGTTAATTATTGTTGACAATGACTGATCAGGTGCTAAATAATGAAGGGAATAAAGATTTACCGCTGATCTTGAATAGAACATTTTTCAACCAGAACGGGAAATGTCAACTCTGTGTAAATAAAACTATTAAGTTTGATGAGAAATCTACTGGAAATTTACACAAGCATTTGAAGGTAAGTACCTACACAATATGTATATGCACAATGTACATACATATGTGGGCAAAAATTGGAATATTTACAAACATACACACATATTTATGTACATATGATCGAATTTTTTGCACCAAATTGTCGATACATACATACATTTATGTGCATAAATTTGTTTGTATTCCAGTCTATAGCAGCAGTTTCTTGCGAATTTGTATACGCAAACAATGCTAATATATCATATATTGACATTTCTTTACGCTAGAGGGTTCACCCCAATAGTTACTCTTCCTACGAATCAACGAGAACCAAAGTATCTAAGGTTTCCAGTAACTCAACTAAGGAATCATATTCAAGAGTCACAGTATCAATTCCAACCAGGTATGAGAATTGAATGCATTATTAAATTCATTATAGCAAATGTAACTAAATTTTGTATTACAGCTAAATGAACGTATTTGCGATTACATTTTAGCCGAGATGTTGCCGCTCTGCCATGTTGAAAAGAAAAGTTTCAGGGACCTGTTTGTGGCTGTAACTGGACGTCCGGTAAAAATTCCCTGTTCAAAAACTATACGCTCTATGCTAGATAAGAGGTATATTTATATTTATATATATATATATATATATATTAATATTTTTGAAAATACTTATTTTATCTGTACGACTGCCAATATCTGGAGCTGCAATAACAAAAGTTACTTTGGTGTAACCGGCCATTACATAGATAGCAATCTAAATCGTCATTCTCTCGTGCTGGCATAGATATTTCCCACATATATTTTCCCACACACATGAGGTAATTGCTACTGTATTAGCTGAATTTCATGCTAAATACGGTCTTAGCGATACCCAAATATGTGGAACAGTTACCGATAATGCATCCAAATTCTGTAAAGCATTTAAAGCGTACAGTTTTGTAGGAACAAACGTGAAGCCTGAATTTTTAGAAGAGTCTGATTTAAAGGTAATAGAGCTGGATAGTTCAGCTGATGTTGAAATAACTTTGGTAAACCACTTTAGATGCGCATCACATACTTTGAACTTAATTGTCAGGAAAGATGCTGAACAGGCTCTACTAAACACATCATTCAAGCGATTGTAGAATTCCTCCTTAGCAAAAGCAACGGCAATCTGTAATGCTGTTAGCAGATCCACAGTAGCTGCAGATGAAGTTGAGAAAAATTGTAAGCTTAAATTAATAGCTCCTTGCTCCATAAGATGGAACAGTTTGCATGACAGTATTCAACGCATTTTGGAACTAAAACACAATTTAAAAGTGTTTGTACAACTTTAAAAAAAAACATTATTTACAAATACAGAGACTGATTTCTTGAATTGTGTAGTGTCGCTAAAATATTCGCTAAGGCTTATTGATCTGTTGCAGGGCGAATCCTGTTGTTACTTAGGATTTTTGGTGCCCACTTTAATTAAAGTAATACATAAACTTGACAGTTTGATTAATTTGAAATATTGTGATCCACTTAAAGATGCTCTTAAAAAAGGAGTTTCAACACGATTTTCTTTTATTGAAAACTTGACTTCAAGCGAGGCAAAGACTTTTGTTTTGTCCACTATGACACTTCCAAAATTGAAATTGAAGTGGATTCCAAATAAAACCACAAAAAATGTAAAGTTTTTTAAAGATTGGCTTGTTGAAGAAATTACAGAAAACTTGGAAACTGTTGTCAATGATGGAACTGAGAATTGTTGTGAAAATTCTAATATTGAAATGGAAGTCTTAAATTATCTTGGTGATAGTAGCAAGTCTTTAGAATCTATACTTAAGTATAAAAATATTTTTAATGTTTTTAAAAAGTATAATACCATTTGGCCTAGCTCAGCCCCCGTTGAAAGAATTTTTAGCTGTGGAGGCCAAATACTTACACCAAAAAGAAACACACTAGGTGACAAGATATTTGAAACTCTTGTAATGTTAAAAAAGCAAGAAAGTATATAAGAAACATTTAAATAAAAATAGCAAGATAGTTTATAAGAAACATTTTATTAATATAACATCACCTGAAATCAAAATGTTCCATTCTTAAACCTTATAATTGGATTTAAGCCCTTAAATTAAGACCAAAAATGTTTAATGGATCCGTCGCCGAACCAAGTGCCAAAGCCAAACCAAACTTAAATAGCAGCTATTAGTAGCAGTAGGGGCCACCCAAACCATCTTCTTTAGGTGTTGCCATGGTAGGGAGGGTAGAGATTTGGGGTAAATTCCAACTAATTCCCCAATGTTAATCCATCTTGCATTAGTTCCCTGTCTGTCCGAGTTTTTTTTTTTTTGATTAAGTGGGAGTTAACATAATATGTATTCTTTGACAGTGCACTTAATATTGTCGTGGTGTGTCCGCTATGGGAGGATGAGGAAGAACCCCACCCAAACCGACGAGCTGAGCAAGAGCAGAGCTACAGAGCCCTAAGTCCTCCATAGCCACGTCGAATGCGCGAGAGCGCGCTGATCTTAAGGTCAGCAGGTCGTCCGACTATCGAATCAAACACTACCCAAACGCTACAACATAAAATTAGTAATCAGTAAGCAGTGATTGGAAAGGTACTCGATTTTCTTGCCTAGGTAAGGTAAAAGGTAAACGTCAGAAAATATACCTAGGTAAGGTAAAAGGTATCCGGACTTTCAAGTACCTAGGTAAAGGTAAGGGTACAAAAAAGGTACTTTTATATTTAAAAGCGTGGTTTATTCATTTTTATTAGTAATGAATATTAAAAACATATAAAAACAAATTTACCACAGCAACATACCCTAACCGTTCAACACAGGCAATCTTAGTGCGAGAGAGAAAGAGAGAGAGAAACTTAGAGAGCGCAACGCGTTGTGCGCGGGGTGTTAACTGGCCCTTTGACTCCTGAGCAAATGCGAGTGTAAGGGTACAGAGTATGTTATAGTCGGGCTTGACCGACTTTCTCTCTTGTTTTTCTTTCAATATTTCTCTTCTACAAATGGGCTTTAAGTAAATAAATGTAAATTAATAGAAAGTTTGCACAGATATAAATTAAGAGGATCTGATTTATTTCTTAGTGTAAGGATCGAACCATCGTTTGTATGTTGCATTCAAAGGTCAATTTTTATTTTATAAAAAAAACGAACTTACCAGGCACTGCCGTCGTTGACTTCGTCTGTGCCGAAGTTTTTATACCCTTGCAAATGCTGTTTTTGAAATGTCAGAGTTTAAGAACGCTTACATAAAAATCAAAAACTTTTGTAACTCTAACCCATTTTCCGACAGATGAACATCTGATTTCGACAAAATTTCGCGAATCTATTTCAAAACATATCAAACTAACAATCGCCGAGTTTAAGAACGATAAAACTGAAAACAAAAAAGTTTTTTTCACTAAGACTCATTTTCCGACCGATCAGTCCTATGGCAACCATAAGATATAGTCATCCGATTTCAACAAAATTTTTTTAAATTAGTTTGAAAGCGTTTAATATTAATAATCACCGACCTTAAGAACGATTTACTTGAAAACAAAAAAATAGTGGAAAGCTAACTTCGGCTCGACCGAAGTTTATATACCCTTGTAGCTTGCATAATTTTTATAAATTAGTAGCCTGATTCCACTGACACAAATATGTACATTCGGCCAAATGTACACATTTTAGACAAGGGCTCCTATATACATTTTCTACACTTAATTTCTATGGCAGCTGTACTATATAGTTGTCCTTTCAAAATTGGTGGAATTGTGTGAAAGCTAAGAAAACTTGTAAATACATGGTTCGGGAACGTTTCCGTTAAAGACATACAAGTTTTTCTTGCTAAAACAACATTTTCGACCGATGGTTCCTATGGCAGCTATATGCTATAGTCATCCGATCTGGCCGGTTTCGACAAATGTGCAGCGTATTTGTACCAAAAGACTTCGTGCAAAGTTTGGTTAAGATTGCTTTAAAAATGATGGAGGAGATAGCATAGAAACAGACGGACGGACAGACGGACAAAGCTCAATCGACTCAGCTCGTCATGCTGATCAATTATATATATACTTTGTGTGGTCGGAGATGCTTCCTTCTATGCGACATCTGGACAATTTTAATATACCCTCTACAAGGGTGTAAAAATCGGGGTGGCTCCCACAACTCGGAGAAGGAATTCATTGATTTGGGACCTTTCGGGTGGCAGCTCACTTTTACGGGACGGTGTGCGATTACACCTCTGGCCACAGTTGCCTCAAAAAGAAACTTAAAAAGCCTTTGTATGCATGGCTCAACACAAAAATGGGACACAGAGCAGCTCGTCATATGTGGGCAATGCTGGATCCTAGGGTAGCTGATCTTCTCGATCGTGCTGATCCATTCCGGTTCAGAAGAGTAGGGCTTCTAAGTGACTCCAAATTCGCTCCAACAAATACTATTCCGCTGGTTTCAACACTAGCATATCAATTGCAAGGCACCACCGTTAAAGCTTTGCATAAGGAGGCACTGGCACAAGGCACTAAGAAAATAGAGAAATTAGATTTCTGCTAAGACACTGCACTTTTTCCGTACCTGGACCAAAAATTATTAATCACAAATTCACTAAACGCTTTCCAACCGGCACAGCGTATTGAGGAAGGCTCTATCCAGTGTCGGGTTTACTCAACAAGTCAATTTATAGTTGAATCCAAATTTTTCGTTACCGCGTGGTCTTTTTACATAAATTGCACATGGCCAATTTAGAGGAAAAATATTAATTTCTTGTACAAATGAATTATGCGTGTGTACTGCACCAGAGACGCTCGCTTAATCATCACGTCTCACGAAGCTTATCAGTGCCGATTTTCGAAAATCAACCGAAGCTACGGATCGAGCGTGGGAGGCAACATGATAAGAAACGGTTTAGTCGTATGATATGTTTATCTAAGATGACCGCCAAACTGTTCTATTTTTGGAATTGTTTCTCTTTCACCTAGTCAAACTTTATGTCGCTGGCCCAAGACTGTGCGCTGCTTCATCAAAAGAGTTTTAAACCTATACTGACGTTACAGTGCAGCGAATAAGTATTCTCCCTAAGCTGTTAGAAACTGGTCCCTACAATATGCTTTCAATTATATTCGCAAAATTTTTGTCGAAATCGGATGAGTATATCTTAAGGCTGCCATAGGGCCGATCGGTAGGAAAATGAGTCTAAGTGAGAAAAACTTTTTTGTTTTCAATTTTATCGTTCTTAAACTCGGCGATTGTTAGTTTGACATGTTTTCAAAAAGATTCGCGAAATTTGATCTAAATCAAATGCTTATCTTTCGGAAAATGGATTTCAGTTAGACAAATTTTTGATTTTTATTTCTTAAACTCTGACATTTCAAAAACAGCATTTGCAAGGGTATAAAAACTTCGGCACAGACGAAGTTAGCTTGGCTTTCTCGTTTAAAATAATTTTCTTTACTTCAATAATGTAATTTTAATACCCGTTACTCGTAGAGTAAAAGGGTATACTAAAGTCGTGCAAATGTATGTAACAGGCAGAAGGAATCATCTATACTAGCTCTTAGATTAGAAAGATCAAACTTAAGTGTTGCAAAGGCGCGTCCAACTGATACCTGAGTTGTTGGAACAGAAAGTATAGTTAAGGCAATATTTTCTAATTCCTCGCATTTTTGAGCTTTCCAAAATTTTAAAACATTTGTTAATGTATATTAGCTTGGAAATTTTCGAAGGAGTCTATAACATCATTTACAGATTTTTTATTTGATATTAGTTTATTGCTTTCTATTGTTTTCATAAACTTCTCTACTTCGCAATCAGACGTTGAATCATTTAAATTTTCTTTTTGGATCTTCAGCATGACTGTAATGTGCTGTCTTGCAACTTTTTTTTGGTCAAAAGTGAACAAAGTCTGAAATCTCGGGTCTAAGAACATTGCAGCCAATATTGGTATTCAGCTCATAATGGAAAAACTTTTATCAAGGTACTTAGATATTAATAAACAATGTTTTGTTGAAGTTTTAGAACAATTGCTCGACATGAAAAGCAAGCGTAATAAAAATTAGTTGGTAGTAATTGTAAATTCTACAACTTTTAAGAAGTTTTTAATATGGCTGCAGCAAATTAATTATATTTTGAACTACGTCCCATTTAGATGTTTTTATGTGAAGCTCTTTTCATTAACTTTGAATGCATGTAATGTAATCGTTCGCAATTTTTTGTAGGTAGAGTTCGCCTCACACAGTCTAGTACTGGTTTTTAAAATTTTTCCATATGCAATAGGTTTTATATAGTGTGAGTATGGAGTTCTTACAAAGTGTGCGAACTCTACAGCTGTCAAACTGAACTTCCTTAACAAATTCGTTAACTACTAAATAAAGAGTGTGTGCAGCACAACGAACTGTAATTATAGAGTACTCTACTCTCTACTGCTTATGTGCACAAAGAAAAGAGAGAGAACAAGAAGTAGACAATGCAGCTAACTAAAATCTTCACCTTTCTCATTTTTCCCTTTATTTGTTATTACATTGCCAATTTGTTTGTATATAAACGCAAGTATTCACACATATTGTTGTGGTTTGCGCGATCAAGTTACTCTCTCTTCCTCTAAATGTGAACGAAAAAGAAAGACTTAAACATGCTTGTATGTATGTATACTATTGTATTTATGTATGTGTGAGAGAAAAATGTTTCTGGCACATTATTTTTGGTTCGTGTGCCATTATGCTGGGTTTACATTGTGTCACATTCAGTGTCACAGGGAAAAAAAACTAGATTTTCGATTTCTCTTCTCAGGAATATGCGAATAACTTCATCAAACGGCATTCAAATCCATAGGGCCAACATTTGTTTAACGGAGAATTAAATGGGCTTTTATAATAAACTTCAAGGTAAAATCGCATAGAATAAAATTCTTTAACAAGTGGCGGTCAATTTAGAAATTTTAAATAAAAAGTAAAACAAGAAAGGAAAGCTAACTTCGTCTGTGCCGAAGTTTTAATACACTTGAAAAAGCTCGCTCCAAAGGTTAGCGATTTCGATTAAACTTCGCAGATCAGTTTGAAAACATTTAATTTTATTAATGACCTAGTTTAATGCTAACATTGAAAACAAACAAGTTTTTCTCACAAAAACCCATTTTTCGAACGATCGTCTCTATGGTAGCTAGGAAAAGTAGTCATCCGATCCGGGCGGATATATCAGATATATTAGCAGCGTGCAGCCAAAAGAAGACACTGTGTAAAATTTCAGCTCGATAGCTTAAAAACTGAGGGACTAGTTTGCGTAGAAACAGACAGACGGACGGACGGGCAGACAGAGGGACAGATGGACGGACAAAGCTCAATCGACTCGGCTCGTACTGCTGATCAAGAATATACATATATACTTTATGTGGTCGGAAATGATTCCTTCTATGCGTTGCAAACTCCTGGGCAAAATTATTATTCACTTTTCAAGCGTATAAAAATGCCAGATCTGTAAGCCGCATTTCTCAACCATCACGTGAAATCAGTCAAGCCATTGATCATAATATATTTGATTCCTCTCGCCGCTATCTGAATTGAAAAAGTTATAAATAAGACAGTCCACGAGTTATATCAATTTAATTGAGGTAAATAACTTCAGATTTTGGGGGTGTTAGGAAAAATCCAAGTATAAGGAAATGCAATCCTCTACCTGCTCTACAGCGAACGCTAGGTCATTACGAAATTGTTTTTCGCTGAAACACTGTATTGTCTATATATTTTATTATTATTTTTTTTTTTATATTACGCACAGTAAATTCAATCATTTAAGAACATTTCGTAAAAAAACATCAGCTGCCCAGCTTAGGTGGTGTACAAATGACAAGGTTTTGGCCAAAGAATCAGTTTTCTGGCCCACTGTGCAGCGTAGTCCCGAAAAATAATGTGACTAAATTGCGAAAGCTTATCTATCACCTCATATGTTTTGATTATTGGTTCCGCACCAGCCACGTTGTCTTCGCACAGTGGTAAAAGAAAGTTGCATTTGGAAATTATTTATTAATAATTTTTTATTTTTTAAATTTACAATATATTTCTAACAAATGCAATACTTTATATACTTTATAACAAGGTTGTAAGTCGAAACGACCATTACAATATCCATTACTTTTTTTTTTTTTGATAATTGATCGATTAATTACATTACAATTACAATTATTTCGAAATTAAAAATTTGGTGACACGTTTATATAACACACAGTCATTTCACTCAACTCAGCAAATCAACAATTCGTCAATTCAACACAAAACAATTTCATCACACGTATATATATCACAAAGTCATTTCACACAACCCAACAATTCAACACTACGTCCATTCAACACAAACGAATTTAAATTTAATAAGTGGAGATGGTAAATAAAATGCAAGTGTGTCGTACCAACCTCATCAGGGATAGAAGGGTAACACAAGCGACGAAATTTTACGATAGTCATCATGCCTGCAAGCGACGCCGCTTCGAAAACCAATTCCCGGTATAATCAACACATTACAAATTAAACACAAGCAAATTTACAACGCCTGCATTCGGATGAACGATTTCCAAGTTATGATCAAAAGAATGCTAGCACCGGCAGCGCTGCTTTCTGCTGCTGTTGCAGTACTTACAAATGTGCATACATTTTCGTAGGTAGGGAGTATACTACAGTCGGATTCGACTGACTTTTCTACTTGATTGATAAAATTATTTTTGTTCAAATCGTTGTTGTCTTCTATTTTCTTATGTTAAAATTGAACGTTGTTAAAATTTGGCGATGTTCAATAGCTTCGTAATAATATAGATTATGTTGGAATTGTAGTTGTGTTGAAATACATTGTGTTATAATTGTGTTGTGTTGAATTTGTTCATGTTTAATTTGTTTTGTGTTGAACTGACGTGTTGAAATTGTTTTGTGTTGAATAGACTTGGAAGCAAAAATTAAATTACAATACGAAATGCTTTCATGTAATGATAAACATTATCGGCAATTACTTCAATAACTTTTAATTACCAATAATTAAATTTTTTAGTACAATTATTGAAATAATTGTAATGGTAATTGTAATTTGTAATTACAAAGCTATTGTAAGTGTATTGTAAAACTTGTAATGGGAATTTCGATTTACAGCCCTGTTGATATTATATTAGGTATACCAAATTTTAAGTTATAGCCAGACTCGTCACACTGTGCACAGTTTTATATCTTTATTTCAGTTTCCTTGATGAGACGAGCAATTCTAATTGTTGAATAGAGAAGCTTAGTTGAAATGTTTGCGTCTGTTCATATTTCAGTAAAAACTTTCTCTTCCGCCTGATAGCTGATATGTGTCAGATAAACTTACTTTGTTATTGGTTAGTTTATGTGACAGATAGCTCTATGTAGAAAATGAGAAATCGGCCCTAAGAATATTAACGAAAGCTCAAGATCATATTAAAGTTGAAAAAAAAACGCTAGCATTAAAACTAAAAATTGTTCTTACTTAAGCCAATTAAAGTTAACACTCCAAGTTGTTTTCGTGTTTATTTTATATCAACAGACCACGGAATGACCAACCATTGACCTTAAGCCGGCTAAAACCACTTTGGTAATATCAAAACTTTTATCAACTTCCGTACAATTTTTCCAGGGAACTTGTTTATAAGATAACCCAAGTGATCCATCCAAATGTTTTCGTTCAGGTTGATAGAGCTTTGATCTTATCTTTTCCGTCATGCTGGTATTGATAAACAAAAATATTGCTAGGCACTTAATTAATAATTTGCCACTATGGAATAGGGCAATTCAAGACTTGAGATCACTTAAGCATATGCAATACAATTTGGCAATTTTATCATCCAGACAAGTGGAGTCTTCTTTGTACGAATTCGTTCTGCTTATCTTCTCTACATCCAATTCCAAGGATTCGGTGAGATTATTAAATACCACAGTGGCCTGAAAGTCGGCACCGTTCTGCCACACTTTAAATTTGGTGCGATAAACTGCCACCTCTATTTCGGGAAGGTGATCTTGAAAATTTAGATCCACTCCCATCTTGATTTCCGTTTTGTGTATATAATGGAGAGACAAATTACTACACAACTGACTTAAGCCCTTAAGCACAAAATACTCGTTCATGCGCTCGATAACACGGTCAGCTATTCGATCGGCCCAATCCAGATGGGTGATAATTTTATATGGTTCACAGGTGCACCAATGCTCGGAAATACCCGCCTGGGAGCAAACACGATCCTCGGCGATGGGGTAAAACAGAGACTGACAAGTGGGACAGTCAAAGGATTTGGGTAGGGCAGGTCCATCTGGTGTGCCACCGATCTCAATGATGTGCTTCAAGGTGATATGCAGATCAAAATTCGAGCTCAAGCGATGTTGATTGTACTCCAAAGCCTGAGCATAGCTGGGGTATTCCTGGCGAAACCATGGAGGCAGATAGATGAACATCATGGGCAGCCGTTCCTCGAGAAACCCCTCACTCAAACGTGCCAGTCTGCCAAATCGATCACCATGATCGGCGAAAAATATCATTATGGTGTGCTCGAAGGCACCGTCCATCTCATAGCTCTGTAGGTCATTCAACACTTTCAGCTGCATACCGGAGGGCATAAAGACATCATCATGACTGTAATGATTGGTCCAGAACATGCCCCAAATGGGTCGTTCGGCCACAAAACGTTGCATGAATTGGCGACAATAATCGTAGATATAACTATTCGTAACTCGTCGACCCATGCAGTATCGCATACGCTGATCATTGACATAGATGGCTGCAGCTTCGCTTTCGAGCGCTCGTAGAAATGGACGAAAATAGTAGTCCACAGGCTTTTGGGTGAACCCTGGCTTGAGATAGCTAAAGGTATTCGAACTGCTCTCATCCTCGGCAAAGGCCGTTAAATAGCTGGCATTGCGAAAGTATTTCCATATCAGAGGCATTTCATCAAAGCAACCCTTCTCATTGGTGTCACAAACTTGCTCCTTGGCTGTCTCATGTGAGTAACCACTGAGAATGGCGAAAAGATTGGGAAACGAATTGTCGGCCACCTGTAGAAGTAGTGCGATTACTAAAATATAAGTGATGTGAAGAGTTTTTGGTCATATTTACCTTATTGTAGCCCTGCATCTCGTACCATCCGTCACCTTTGAGATACTCGTACACCAAGGGCATGGTGCGACGTATATTTATGCGTGACATGGAATCTATCCCATACATTATGACACTAGGCTTGCGAGGCAGTCCTTTCTCTGCTGCCAGTTTTCTGGGCAATTCCTGATGCTGTATAAAGATATAGACATCTCGTTGTAAGCTAATTGGAGGCTCCTTAGCAGTTTGACACTCCAAGAGAAGGCCCTCCACATGCTGCGGCATCACATAACGTTGTGAGAAATACACTCTAGCCTCGAGTCTGCACAAAAGTTTTAAATTAAGCCCATATTTCTAAGGCGCCTTCTGCTAACTTACCCGTCATAGGTATCTGCGTACTTTCCATATTTGATTTCCTGATAGAAACAATTGTACGCCTCTCCACTAAAGTTTAACAATTGCTGAGCTACAGGCTCATTGATATACAAAATATAACGCCTTAGATGCTCATCATAGTGCGCTGACACCAAGTCACTTTCGTTCGAGCAAGGTATAAATGTTCGAGGTCTATAGGATTTCATGACTTCCTCATTGAAAGGATCGATATACGGTATGTGACACTTGGAGGTTTTCAGAAAAAATTTCTGAGTTCGTTCGTTGGAAAAGTTGAAGGGTGCTTTCTTCATTATCGACAGTTTGGGCGCTGGATCATCACCGTCTTGTGACGCCGCATAATAAATAATAATCACCACAAATAGGCAAAAGCACAAAAATTTATAGAAATTATGAGCGGGTCGTATATGCCCTTCCATCTTCCACTCTCAATGATAAATCAAATGCAACTGAGAAGAACTCTTTGACAGACATACCGTAAAATATGTGTGCTTCACTTTATCATTGTAGATAAGCAAGTATTTTAATTAAATGAACGGCAGTAGTTAGACCATTGTCACATTTTGTTCTGCTCTTTTGAGGGTGGATATGGAAAACCTATGTTGCGGACCTATTCAAGTGGAATTCTTACAAGTCGGAAGTTGAAGTTGTTCAGTTGATTTGAAAGTGCAACAAACACAAAATTCCAAAAACATATGCAACCGATAAAAATGCTTTCCACTTAGCGAAATTCGATTGTTTCGAATAAAAAAACATAAAAGAATGTCAGTCAAGACTGATTTCCTGCGATTATAGAGAAAAATAATAAATACGACAACAAACATACAATCGGTCGATTACCCACAAAATGAATCAAACAAGAGCTTGTATTTGTATCAGGGTATCAAACCGAAACTTTAAGCGAAATAAATTTTGTTAAGTGCCTTGTCGATAATGGTTGCCGAGGTTTTAACTTAATTTAATTTATTATGTTTGACATCCTTGCACCAAGCTCTGGAGAGCCTATCTTATTGTGCAAGTCACAAAAAGTGCATCAATTGAGGGCGCTTACATAAAATTATACATTTTTACTTAACTACTAAGATTGAAAAATACATTCAATTTAACATTGTTTCACTCAGGTACATTATTTTACAAATTTATATTTAGTTTTTAATATTAAGATTATTTGTTTTTTTTTTATATATTTAGAATATTAATCGGTTTGGAGGTGTGTTTGAAGAGTTTTAAGAAAAAAAGACGCATTTCTATTAGATTTTACGTGACGAGGTAGTTAATTGCAATAACGAATACTATGTGTAAAAAAGTGTTTTTCGGAGCTAGAGAGTCTACATCTAATGCTTAGTAAATTATAAGTTCTGACCGATGCGCTAAAAGTGAGTTTTTCGAAAAGATACAAGGGTTCCTTATTATTAATGATCTTGTGTAAAAGTAGAAGAGTTCTATAGTTCATCCATGAGTTTAAGGGGAAATCAAATGTTTCTAGAGAAAAATGAGATATGTGATCATGTCGTTTTATGTTA
>JBAMBO010003932.1:0-54496 GCA_037044535.1 Lordiphosa magnipectinata
TTTTTGCAAATCTAGGTGGATTTGCAGCATTTGCTTTGCTCATGTTCAATGCTAACCATCTAGGTGGTTTTGTAACAATCTACTTCATCCTCATTGATTTGAAAACAATCTACATGTCAAACCATATTAAGTATTTTTATTGAAAAAATCTGAAAAATATTTGAAAACAAAACAAAAAATTGCTTCTAAAAACAGTAAAGTCTGAATTGTTAGTAAGTAAACCAAAAATGGAAAATATTGTATGCAGGGCTGCAAACCCAAAAAAAATTTCGGAACCTCCGGTTTGCAAGTTCGAACCAAAATTTACCAACGGTTAAGGTTCGGAAATTTGAGGTTCGAGGTTTTCGGGCTTTGGTTTTGGTTCGAACCTTGGTTCGTTGCACGTTTTACCCAATATATTTAAAATTACAATAAATTTTATTAATATACAAAAAAAAATTCAGTTTTTTTATTTTTGATTACTTAAGTGTAATATTGATCTTTAATTTAAATTTATGAGTAGTATGTCTTCGAGTAGTTGACTATCTATGCTACTTCTTTGATCAGACAAAATCAATTTTAAGGTGGAAAAAGCTCCTTCAACTGAGGCTTGAGTGGATGGCACTGATAAGACAGTTAGCGCAACAGCTTTAAGCTGATTACATTGATGAGATGTCCAAAACTTTAAAATGTTGGATTTAGACGGTTCTCTATCAATGCCATCGAAGGCTCTAATGATGTCATTAATCGTTTTATTTTTTGAAACACTTTGCTGTTCGTTAACATTGCGGAGATAACTTTCTACATCGTCATCTTCTGAAATAGATAATGACAAAGCCAAATTCGGAAAATATTACCAATGTGTTGTTTGGCTTCTAGCTTTTGCGAATCACTTAATAGACTTTGGAATCGAGGATCTAGAAACACAGAGGCTAGTATGGGTGGAGATTTTATGACAAATTCGGAACGTCTTTCTAGAATTTTTAACAAAATGGCATTAAACCTGCCTGGTGATTTTGAGACTCTGTCGGACAACATCGACCAGATAACAAAAAAGTCGCTAGGCAGGAGATCAGATTTCTGAAGTTTTAAGGAAGCGTCTTCTGGGAGTCGCGGGGGAGGTTGCCAGAAGATTCAATCTCCCAGGCGATCGTTTGGCGGTGGTCAGCATATCTCGAAAAAGAGGGAATGAAGAATTACTTAAATAACGGGACCGCTTAACTTTCAGAGACAAGCATCAAAGAGAGCAATTTGACAATAGCAAATACATTATCTCGAAAGTGCGGGAGTAGCTTAAGTAACCGAACCGCGCAACTTTCAGAGACTAGAGTCAAAAAGTGAAGTTTTACAAAACATTACATTGCTTCTGAGCAAATGAGAGCTAAATTTTCTTGTAAAGCTGCTTGAGTTGCGGAGTAATTTGATTTGACAACTGTACGGACGCGTGAAAGAGTTTTATATATTTTTATTTTATATTATATATTTTTATATATTGGTAATAAAAACGTAATAGTTAGGTGGCTCTTCTGGGCGACTGTATTGCGAAACTTTCAATTGAGTCTTTGGCGACCCTTCTGGGAGACTCATTTGCGACTCTTTCAAAAGGCTCTCTTGCGACTCTTCTGGAAGTGTCGCTGAAGTGGCTCACTTTCTCCCAACAGACGATCAGAATGCGATATCGCGGGCGATTAAATTAAACTTCTTGGCGAGTCGCTTGCGACTCTTCGGCGATTAAAAATGTTTGCTGGGCCATTTTTTGTAGTTCTTCTTGCTTGAGCTGTATTTTGTGCATTTGTATTGACTTTCACGCGCTCGTAAGCTCATTCTGGGCACCCCTGGTTTAGATTGAAACGGGCGCATGATGTATAAGATGAAAAATAAAACGTTCAATACACTGCACACTGTACGCTGTACATACATAGTTATTTACATTGAATTTGTATATTACATATTAATATGTTTGACTGGAAGTAAGAGCAAAGTATGTATTTCATAGTTGGGTTTGACCGACTTTCAGTATTGTTATATTTCTAATTGTCGACTCTGTTGTGGCGTACATGCAAGCGTACCCAAATAAATTTAATGTCAATAATTTTTTTTTTTTGAACCGAACCAAAAGTTTGGTTTCGGAACGGGTTCGGGTTCAACTATTTTCGTCCAAGTGGTTCGGTTCAGGGTTTGGTTCACAGTAAAAAAAAGCCGGAATTCCGGGTCGAACCGGTTCGGTTCAAAACCGGTTTGCAGCCCTGATTGTATGTGCCTTTAATATACAAGAACACCTGCAGACATTGCTGAAAACACAGATGCACATTCTAATTCACATAGTTCATTGCTTAAGCTTAGTTTACACATCCAAATAATTTGTCTAAATTTTGATAAAAATAGCCATGATTTACAGGACTAAAAACTTAAACTATGGTCCCATACGCAAATAATTTGATCAAATATGGACGGAAAGTTCCACAATTTGGGCTGTATAGAACAATTTTCATGAACATTTGTCCAAATTTTTTGCCTGTGTGAACTTAGCTATCGACCTTACTGCTTAATCTTCCAATCATTCATTCATATTCAAAAGATTCGCTATAATCGGCAAGATAAGTTGAGACTTCCAATTCAATATTAGAATTTTCACAACAATTCTCAGTTTCATCCAATCTTCCATTACTGGTATTGTAAAATTCTTTAGAATCCTTTGTATTTGAACTCTCATTGACAACAGTTTCTAAATTTTCCGTATTTTTTTAACACGCCAATCTCTAAAACACTTTACAAATTTTATTTCGAGTCCACTTCAATTTCAAGCAAAGATATTTTCCTCGCTTGAAGTCAAGTTTTAAAAAAAAAAAAATCTTTTCAAACTTCTTTATTAAGAGCATATTTAAGTTGATCACAATATTTTTAATTATTCAAGCAATTAATTCAGAAAAAATCATTAATTACAACGGGATTTGCCTTGCAAAGTTGTGACTAGTGCGTTAAAAATAAGTATCATCTTGTAGCACTGGGCTAGAGCCGAATAAATAATATTGTTCACTTATACTTCATCTGCTAACAGCATTCCAAGTTGCCGTAGCTTTCGCTAAGAACGAATTGTACAACCGCTTGAATAATGTGTTTGGAAGAGCCTGTTCAGCATCTTTCGAAACAACTAAGTTCAAAGTGTGTGTCGCGCATCTAAAGTGCTTAGGAAAAATAATTTCAGCATCAGCTGAACTATTCTGAGCTATTACCATTAAATCAGACTCTTCTATAGGTACAAACTCAGGCTTCACGTGTTGCCTTCAAAACACTTTAAAGGCTTTTCAGAAGTTGGATGCATTTTCTGTAACTGTTTAACATTTGGATATCTCTAAGTCGGTATTTACTATGAACTTCAGCTAATATGGTAGCAATAATTTCATGTATGTGCACGCTTATGCGAGCACGAGAGAATGAGAACGAAGATTGTTATCTATATAGTGCAGGGTTTCCCAAGCAGAGAGCGCGAAAATGTGACTGTGTCTCTCTCTAACACACAGTGATGCATGACTTCGGCAAGTATTCGGTGTGAATTGGCGAGTATGTTCGTGCCCCAGGGGCTATTGCTGGGGAACTCTGGTTACACGAAAGTAACTTTTGTTATTGCAACTTCAGATATCTGCAGTCGTACATATAAAATGAGTATTTTGAAACATACCGACGATAATTTTTTCTTATACAGCCGTGCTCCCTTTTTTACTTGTGTAAAAATTTTGCGATTTAAGCCCGTTTTTCAGTACAAAATTTGTATGAAAATCGAAAAATGTTTGCGAAAATTAAAATGGGAGCACAGCTGATAGTCCGCCTTCCTTCGTATTGTTTTTGACGGATTGTTTAACAGATGTCCAGTTAAAGCCACAAACAGGTTCTTGGAAATTTTCTTTTCAATAGAGCCAGAGCGCGGCAGCATCTCAGCTATATTGTAATCGAAGCGAAAAAAGTCACGTACGAAAAGTACCTTACATATTGACAAGGTAAATGAAAATGAAGTCCCAGTTAAGGTAAAAGGTACTCGAATTTTAATATACCGTGGTAAAGGTACACAAAATATGTACCTAATTATGTACCTAGGTACTTCCAAACACTGCTGATAACACTACGCGACATACATTGAGCGCTGATTTTATATATTAACACTAACATATAGGCCGTTGCGCTTTGCTGTGCCGCCTTCAGGATAGTCTTCATCAGTATAGAACCAATATCAGAATCAGTTTGAAGGCAAATTTTTTACTATTCCGACCTTGGGATTCCCGATAATTTTATTTTAATTTGCGTCCCCCGTAGAGCCTACAAAGCAAGTCTTACATTCGTCGACTTGAAATCAACGTTTTACGACTTTGTCTTTACCCCTTTTACGTCTATGCTGCTGGGTTTTCCAAAATTGGAGCACAGTTATTCCATTTTTTTGCCCTAAAGAGCGTACCAACAGAATTGTATTTAAATCGGCTAGAAAGCAATGATTGCCCTCCATTATTCGACTTTGTGAGTGGGTTTTCCAAATATTGGAGCATACTTTTTCAATTTATTTGGTCAAAAAGTCTTACCAACAGAATATCATTCAGATCGGCTAAAAAATAACAATTGGCCTTGAAGAGGGTTCCCGGACCGATTTTTCCAACGAATTTCCAAGTTTTTTTTACATTTATTTGGCGCATTATTTGGGTCTGATGACAGAAAAAAAATCTTAGAAAATATTTCTTTTTTTTTTTTAATTTCATTTTTTCGATATAATCGTGCTTTTTAAAGTAACGGACCAAAAACTATACAAATTTACGACTCTTTTTACATTTTTCAAATAATATTTAACTCCAAAATGTCTTTAAATTAACAAAAATCAATTCAAAATAACTTTTTAGTAGCCACTCTTTTGTTTTGTTTATGCAAAAAAAATGGAAAATTTGTATGGTGTTTGGGATATAACTTAAAATAGCGGCAAGATATCGAAAAACTGAAGGTGTGGTAAATTAGAGGAGACAGAGGACTATCTTAGAATGTTTCCTGAGATTTTTTTCTGTCATCAGACCATTTTTCCGAATTTTTAAAACTTGGAAAAATAAATGATTTTATTCAAAAAACAAGAAAGAAAGTCGGTCAAGCCCGACTATAACATACTCTGCACCCTTACACTCGCATTTGCTCTCGAGTCAAACGGCCAGTTAAAACACAACGCACAACGCGGTGCGCTCTCTAAGTCTCTCTCTCTCTCTCTCTCTCTCTCTCACACAAAGATTGCCGTTCAACAGAATGCTGTGGTTATGGGTGGGGGTGGGTGGGGTTAGTTAACTGGCCGTTTTTTGCTCATAACTTGAGTATCGTTCATCCGATATTTATCATTCCTTCAGCAAATCGATAAATCATTTTGATTACTAGATATCTCTAGAAGGTACGAACCATCTATCATCAAAACTGTGGAAGATACACGTTTTTTCCAAATTGCGGGGGTGGGAGGGTGCGTGTCAAAAATTGAAAATAAACTTGATTTGCCTGTAAGTATAAGAAATATATGTCCCAGACATGTCAAACCTCTATCTCTTATTATCTCTGAGATCTCTTCGTTCATACGGACGGACGGACAGACGGACATGGCTATAACGACTCGGCTGTTGATGCTGATCAAGAATATATATACTTTATAGGGTCGGAAATGATTCCTTCTCACTGTTACATACTTTTGCACAAACTTAATATACTCTATGTACCTTCGGTACAGAGTACTATAACCATATTTTCCATGTTAAGATCCAAATCTGTATCTTATGAACAAAATCAAAACATCGTGTTTGTTTTTTCTGTAAGGTTATTCAATGCAGCTTAAATTAAAACATTTGGTTGGAAAACGTTAACTATTGTGGTCACAGGACCTATAAATATAAACAAACCTCGTTCAACAAACGTTTATGCAAATATCTCGTAAACCTGACGTTCTGGGGGAAAACACACAATTGATTTGAATTTAGCGAACAAAAATACATATGGAAAGTTTTTTAACTGCTCTGTTGTAATAGTTGGCCTTTATTTGTAAACCTGTTGTTCAAACTTGAACATGAGACTCGACCACGATCCTATCGTTGCGTTACATATCATAAACCTATCATTCTTTGTAACATTAAATTTTTTGCCTGCTTGTCGCCTATGTCGTAAACATGCCACCTTTTTGTAATAGCATTAAATATTAATAGCCGCAGTGACAAGGATCAGCCCAGCCCAGCAGACACACACTTGAAAAGGTCAACCGGTCCCCACCACTTAATATGCATCGTGTGAGGCAATGTGTGTTCCTCACGAATGCATGAAATGCGTGAAGTGGGTGCGAATATGGGAATATTCGACATAACCATGGCGCATATCAAGCCTTTTGAGGAGACAAGATTAAAGGTCAATATGAGTGACCACGCCATGCAGGACGCCGGGCCATCACAACGAAATGATGTGCAGCGGTACACGACGCCCACACATGCTACCGAAGCGGACAGCTTTGGCTCTGCAAACCCAATAGACGAATTGGCGAAACTATTGGATTCACTTGCAGGAAAACTAAGTCAAGCTATTGAAGAAGCTAGTAAATGCTTCATGGAATTGTACACTGACGAAATATTTAAGCACAATTCTAAGATTGAAGTTATGCTAGCGGCGTTGGGAGAAACGCACACCAAGCTGACGACTATCTGCTATCTCCTCCGTCAGTTTTAAAGCTGTCGTTTCCAAACTTTGGACGAAGTCTTTTGGTACAAATACGCTACACATTTGTCGGAACCGGCCGGATCGGATGACTATAGCATATAGCTGACATATGAACGATCGGTCAAAAAACTAGTTTAAGTGAGAAAACCTTTTTTGTTTTCAATGCAAACAACAATTTATTTATCAGTTTTCTATGCTTTTACATAATTCCACAAAGTATGATGAAAATCGGACAATTATGTATATAGTATAGCTGCAATACAAAAGATAGGTCTGAAAAAAAAGTCTTAGTAGCAAAAACTTTTTGTTTCTAATGCTATTGGTCCTAATCTTGTTACTGATCAATATTATATGCTACCACACAATTCTGCCAAGTTTGATCCAAGTCGGATGACTATAGCGTATAGCTGCCATAAGAACGATCCGTCGAAAAAGTAGTTCTAGTGGGGAAAACTTTTTTGTTGTCAATGGTAGCTTCTTTATACTTTTCAGTTATGAATATTACCGGTTTCCCCAATTTTGGGGAGCTTGGTCAAAGTCGGATGTACACACCTGATCATATTAATAGGTACACACATCAACTCTGACTTTAAGGTAACAGAAAACAGTTTTATTCATTGTTTCAAACTTAAAATTTGTTCTCATTGGTTCTTAAACTATTTGTTTTTAATAAAATAAACTTAATTGTAACATAGAATAATAATATAACATAAAAGAGATCATTTTGTGTTTCAGATACGTTTTCAGTGTGATCATAATAATAGGTACACTTCATGTGATGGTAAGAAAAAAAATTTTTATTTCCATTTTGTGTTCTTTTTTTAGGTAAACTAGTATTTCATAACTTAGTATCCAGTGTATCCACCCCTATTTTTGGCCACTACTGCTATTCTTTTTGGCATACTTTTAATAAGAGCCTGGCAGGTCTCTACTGGTGTCTCATACCACAGTTTTTGGACACCTTCCCATAATTTTTGTTTGTTTGAAAATGAATGCTTTGCCAATTTCTTTTTTAAGTCTCCCCACAAGTTTTCAATGGGGTTAAGGTCGGGGGATCGGCTTGGCCACTTCAGAACGTCAACTTTTTAGTCCTCGAATAATTTAGATAACAGCCTTGATGTGTGTTTAGGATCATTATCTTGCTGAAATACCCAACGTAATGGTATATTTTCCTCAGCATGCGGTACCATAACTGTTTCCAATATGGATTTGTACTCTTCAGCATTCATTTTGTTCGTAGTCTGATAAATTGGACCTACGCCGTACCAGGAGAAGCAACCCCATACCATTATATTGCCACCTCCATGTTTGACTGTTTTTTTTTGTAAACCGTGGATGGAATTCCTTTCCATTAGGGCGTCGAACATTCCTTTCACAGTCATTCCCAAACAAATTAATCTTGGTTTCATCGCTCCATAATATGTTTCTCCATTTTTTCTCCCCGGTGCATCCTACCCAGTCTTTGTGGTCCCTTGCAAATGTTTGGCACATGGTGATATTTTTTTTGCGCATAAGTGGGACTTTTCTGGCAATTCTTCCTGGTAGGTTGGCATCTTGTAGTCGTCTTGGATAGTTGGAGCACTAACTGAATTCCCAATTTCGGCTGCAATAGCCTTCGATGACTTAAATGGGTCCTTTTTGCTCAAAGTTACTATGTAGTGGTCAAGGGTTTCTGTTGTTTTTTGTGGCCTTCCACGGGTTTCCTGTCTTGGTTTTCTTTCTAATGCATTTTTAACAAAATTATGAGACCTGTTCATTAATTTGGCGATGGCTCGTAAAGATTTGCCTTCTTTTCTCAGACTAAGAACCAATCGAGCTTCTTCTTTAGTACAATGAGAATTCCGACCCATTTTTTTCAAAAAAAAATAATTATTTAGTTCTCTGTATTGACAGGAGCTATACTTAATTTACCTTTAGATACCAAAAGATCACTGATTACAAAATTATTCACTTGATACTTGTAAGAAACGGAGACTGTACCTATATTATGATCAGGCGAAATGTGTGGTAGACTCGAAATTTATAGAAAAGCTTTGATATACGGGGCAGCCCCCTCTTGTCAGACATTGACAACAACAAAAAGCCAAAAATTAAAAAGCTGTCAACACTAAAAGTACGAAAAAACCATCTATAATTAAAAAATTCCGGTGTGTACCTATTAATATGATCAGGTGTGTATATATCTTAGAGCTGTCATATATCAATCTGGCAAGATGGTTTCCATGACAGCTATAGTCATCCGACCCGGCCGATTCCGACAAATGCGCAGCGTATTTATACCAAAAGACTTCCTACAAAGTTTGCTTAAGATAGCTTTAAAACTGACGGAGGAGATATCAGAGAAACAGACGAACGGACAGAAGGACATGGCTATATCAACTTAGCTCGTCATGCTGATCAAGAATGTATATACTTTATGTGGTCGGAGAAGGAAGCTTTTCTATGTGTTACAAAAATCTGGACAATTTTAATATACCACAAGGGTATAAAAACACGCAGCTGCGTATTGAAAAATTATTTTCTTTATATGTATTGGTGCCTTCTCCGCCGTAAGCTGGACAGCTTAAAATTGAATTTCGAGTCATTTCTTGGAAATCAAAACTTTTACTTATTCCGATCGATCGAACTCAGGACCGAGAACAGGCCTACAATTTTTTTGCCACGAGTTTCTCAACACCAATGTATGTGTTTATGTATGAATATATTGATATACATAATTATTATGTAAGCGAGATATTTTTGGCATGCTTACCGCAAATTCTTTATTACACAGAGCGCACAGGCCAACGTTTCTCATAAGTAAAATATTTTCAAAAAAAGATTTGTTTTTTAGTTTTTTAGAGTTGTTTTGCATTAATAAGGTGAAATCGAAAAGTCAGCAAGCCCAGGCAAGCTTTCATTCGTTGATTGATTTTACCGATGAGTTCATCGTCTAAATTTCTGCTGACGTTTGTGCTGCTGTTGCTGAAATCTAGAATGTTTGCATGTACATTAGGTCGGACCTGCCTTATATGATGTCATTTTTTCCTATTTCATAACATGGCTCAAAAAATGCAGTATATTTTATAGAGAATTTAACGAAAGTCCAAAATCAGATATTTTAGGATTCGATGTCCTACGTGCTAACCATTACACCATAAAACATATAATTTAACATGAAATATTTAATTTATTGGTTCGACACTTTTGTAAAAGGTCTCTGCTACATTGACAGTTCAAAGATAAATTAAGGGGAAATTGGAACTTTTAAAGCCTTGTCGAAGCCAACAAACTCTACATTTTCAGATTTTTGATATATTCTCTGTTAAATATACTGAATTTTTGAACCATTTTGTGCAAAGAACTTCGCATGTTGAAAATCGTATGGAGAAAAGTTGGGTCTATGTGATTTGTCATTGTTGGACACTTTCCTTAGCGATGAGATGGACTTGGTAAATTACTGTAAATGAATTTTTGTGCATTCTCGTAATATTTTAAAAACCGAAGAGGAACCGGTTGATTTGTTTCGGTTATGGTTAACTAAAATAAAATCCATTTCGGATTACGATCACTTAAAAAAATTTATTTCGGTTACGCGTTTGGTTTGATTCGGTTATACCGGTTAAAAACAACGGTTACTGTTTCGGTTGGATACCCTGCTTTGAATGGTCGGAAATGACTATTTCTGCCTGTTACATAAATTTGCACGACTTATGCAAATATGTTAACCCTCAATCATTAATAAGTTTCCAAAACTTCTTTTGTTAAAAATGAAATAAAATACATATCTTTGGTTAAACTTGTAAAGCTCCGATCTCTAAATTTTGAACGCAGTCATAATGAAGTTATTAAAAATAGTTAAATGACACCTTAACTACCCCAGTTAACCTGCTTATTGGAAGATGTCTATTTTTGGAAAATATCGATAATATCAATTCAAAATATCAATATTTTTTCAACTATCCGGCAAACCGAATCTGTAGGTACTCTTATCAAAACAAAAAGTGCAATAGAAAAATCCAAATGAGAAAATCTCGAAAAAGGCTCTATGAATAAATGTAAGATTGGCTTAAAGTGGTTCAATTTGATTGTTTCCCTGTGAAAATAAGATAAAACATTGTCACGTTCGACATAATGGAAATGCACATTAGGGCGTACGCCGATAAGGTACCATGCGAATACAGAAAACATCATACCTTTCTTTATAGCTTTTAGGGTATACATTTTTAATTAATAAATCAAAAAATTTTAATTTTAGTTTTAACCTCTGCGAAAAGGCTTAAAAATTACCACCAATATACGTAATAAGTGCGACTCATCGAAATTTCGTCAATTCGAGCAACATATTAATATAGAGCAGGAATCGAATGTATTTATTTCTGTTGGGAACTAAATTTTGACGAGGCGAGTCCGTTTCCATCGAAGAGTTCTGTTTCGGTCAAGCTATAAGGGAACAATTTTCAAAAGCCCTGCATGATATTTTCGACTTTTTAAATAGACGGACAACTTAAGACGTCCCTAAACTATGTTAGTTGTGGAAGCTGCAGACGTTACTGAACCAGAAGGTGTTTGTACTGAAACGGAAGTTGCAGACAGTCCATCTCAAGAAGAGCTGCTCGGCTGAGGCCGAGATCATCGAAGGGCCTTATGGCCCATTGCGATGCCTAATAGTGGATTCAAAATGAGAATGTGGGAAGAGAAGGAGCCGTTGTGTTCCATGGCGTTGAAACCCACACTAAAATGTATCCAATTTAATTTTCAAATACTCGCTTCTTGCACAGTTAAATAATAAAAAGCAAAATGAATTACAAAGTACCATTTTTAAATTCACACACGAAAAGAATTGTCTTTTTATACCCTTGCAAAATGTATTATTTTACTCTACTCTCTGTAACAACCAGAAGGAAGCACTTCTGATCCCATAGAGTAGATATATTCTTGATCAGACGAGTCGATAGAGCCATGTCCGGATCCATGCACGGATATTCAGCACCTTATAAATAAACGCAGCAACGGCCGCAAACGTGATGCGCAGCACTTCAGTTCAGTTCGTGGGGCCTCACCTTGAAGGTATCCTGATAACCTCTTAGTGTACGGCAAAAACTAGCTTTCATCTAGAAATTAACAGCGGAGAATAGTAGAAATTGTGCAGTGCGATTTCTCAAAAATAGATATTTAGTAAATATTATTTACATATTGATTATGCCTTTTTTATGACTTTTTTACACCAATTTACAATTATAAATTTCCATAAATTAAATTTTACCTTTAAATTTATAATTTCAAAAATTTTATAAAAAATGTTTAATAAATTGTTTTGTCAATTAAGAGCCCAAATCTATTATAAAAAATGACTTTCGTACGGAAGCCAGAAAAAAGGCGATAATATATAAATAAGAAAGACGTTAAGAGCTCCGAGGAATGTAAAGCGTGTTTGTACCGTATCCAGTAGAAGCAGGAATCCTCCTTTTTAAAATGCACATCAGAGGGAAATTGGAACATAATTTGAATAGTTTATTGTAGTTTCAGACAATCAAAGTGGAATATGTGTGTGTGTGTATATATATATATATTTGCAGCCGTAATTGTATTGCCATGATCTCAATTTTGATAAACTTATGTAGTCGTGGATACGGCCAGCTTCTTCAGATGCTCCATAAACAGCTGCAGCGAGACATCGTCCGTGAGCACGGGTGCACCACCATCCTATAGGAGATATTGCAAACAATAAGTTAGTCAGATGATGGGCAGGGAGCGTGCAGGGTTGGTGGAAGGGGGAAATGTGAGCGGAAGCAAAACCAACACCCACAAGAGTCGAGAGCCCAAACCGAAAGCAGCTTAGAAACTAAAAATCTCAGTGGAACAAAAGTTTACTACCGTGGTCTGACCAATGGCCGGCTGCTCATGACAAGGAGGACGGATATAGATACGGTTAAGGATTACACAAAGAAAAACGTGGAAAAAAAAACAAAATGAAACGAGAATTTGTATAATAAAATGGCAAAAAATGGATTTTGAATTTGTTAACCGGTACTCTAACTCACCTGCCCATAGGCATACATGTTGTTATGCGTCTGCGACGGATTGACTTTGGAGAGCAGGAAGCGCGCCTGCGAACCACCATGCTCCGTGTCGATGTAACGCGGCATTGGGAAACGGGTCTGCAGTATTTCCTGGGCATCATCCACCGGGGCCTGCAACAGCTGCTTAAAGTTCTCATATTCGGGCATGTCCTGGTACTTCAGCGCACGCCACTGAGCAATTGTCTCGCCATGATAGATAAGTATCTGGAAGAAGGTGTCCATCAGCAGGATGCGATCCGCCTGAATCGAGGCGGTATCGAGCAAGACGGGCTCGGGCGGTCCCTTAAACGAATAACTATAGAGTATAGGTTGGATCATGATCAACGATTGGGTGAGGTCCTCGCGCATTAGCATGTGTCGGTAGAATGTGGTCTCGTCGGGCGAATTGTTAAAGACCTGCAAGAATTGCGAACGGCGCAGGTGGTACATAAACTGCGGGAACAGGCTGAAGTTCTGCGACAGGCGGAAACTGTTTGGATCGTCTTTGGAGTACTCGCCAAACTTTTGGCACTGCAATAGGAGATTATGGTTATGAGAGTTTGGGTGGGTAGAATATCCACCTACCAGTCGAATAAGCTGACGATCCACCCAGCGCAATATATCTGGCCCTTCGTCCGTCTCGGCGCGATACACCACCATGCGGGCCATAAGTACGGCAGCGGCCTCCTGGTCAAAGCCGGCGCTGATGTGATGCACATTCGAGTTGGCATCTGCCCAGCTGTGAGAACAGGAGATCATTTTGTTATTGATAAAGCTAATTTCACCTACCCTATCCACTCACTTTCTGGCCAACGTAGTCACACGAATCCGCCGCTGTCCGCTCGGATGTTGGTACTGTGTTATAAACTGTATGCAACCACGCCCGCCCTGCGGAATAGGCGCCGCGTGTTGATTGACCACCTCGAAGAAGTAGGCCACTGTCGAGCTTGGATTCAGTGTACACAACTTCCACTGCACCGTATTGCCCATGCCGATCTCCACATCCGACACCGACGGGCTCTTCACATTCAGCGACACACACGAGCCGATGCCGCCGGAAATCTTCAGCTCGCGCGAGCACTTCACCTCAAGTGTGGCATTGAAAGCCATCTTCAGGTCATTACGACTGTCGCGCGCGAAAACCCGTTGGAATGTCTGCTTGAAGAGCGACGAGTTAAAAGAGTCGCCCATAACCATGTGGCCGCCGGTAGAGTTGCACAGCTGCTTCATCTCCAGCAGACCGGTCTGGTCCAAGGCGCACGAGTAGATATCGACGCTATGTCCGTTGGTGGCTGCCCGCAGAGCCAATGCATCGAAGTGCTTGATGGCCTTCTTCATAAACTTCACGTTGTCCTTGTGGATGTCGTGGTGGGAGCGAATCGGATGCTTCAGCTCATCGTCGACCACTTGGCCGGGGCCCTGGGAGCAAGGACCACCGACAAATGTCATGATGCGACCACCCGTATTCGGGTAGGTGCACTCTAGCAGGCCAACTGCTATCGAGAGAGCAGCGCCGGTAGAGCGCAGGTAGCGCTTGCCCTGCGGCACCGGCCAAGGGTCGCGCTGCAATTCGCTGAGCAGATCACCCAGCGCTGCATCGCACTGGTTGATCGGCTGCAGAAAACGATGAGCCGGCGGCATTGGTGCCCCACCAGTCGCTGTCCCAGGAGCTCCGGGTCGCGGTGGCTGCTGTCCAGGCACCGGCATGGGTTGTCCAGCCGCCTGGTGTGGCCCTGGAGCGGCTGCTCCTCGTCCAATTCCTAGCATATCTTGCACTTGCTTGGCCGTTAAATCTTTGGTACCGCGAAAGACGTAGCTTTTGGAGCAGCCTTCGGCGCCGAGTTCGTGCACCTGAATCATCTTGCCAAAGGTAATTAGACCCACCAGAGCATTGGGAGGCAACAGACTCAGGGACATTTGCAGTGAGTCCTTTAGAGCATCCAATTCCTCCTCATCCATGCAGGTGTCCACCAGGAATATAAAGACTGGCGGCATGGTCGGAGCCCGCGTAATTGTGTATTCGATGGTGCTAAAGCCAGGGATCAGCTCCGCTGGCTGATGCTGCTCCGAAATTGCCGCATATTGCGGGGGGAACTGAAATAAAATCAAAATTATTGACTTTTGAACTCATCGCGGCCTCTTGCAGCGTGCGGGCGAACTCACGGGATTGCGTTGGAAGCAGAAGTTGCACACCCACAATTTCGCCCGATAGTCCACCTGGCATAGCGGATTAAGAATCGCTCGACAATTGCTCCGTGTGCACAACACAGGCTCATATTGTATGGGTGGCAAGTCGGGGCGCTCCTTCAACGGCTGGTAGAGACACGCAAGTGGCACCACAAGTCGACTGGCGTCTATCCGACTCGAGGGCCAAACATTCCACGTCAAACGCACTCCGTCGCGATCCTCGTTCTGCTGGATGAACTCCTCGTAGGTGGTCATCGTTCAAACGCCCAAATGAACTTTCGCAAAAACAAATTACAAATTAAAATAGCTCTTTTCTATACTTTTGCCTGCTTATTGGAAAAATCGGTTCGTCGGTTGGCCAGGCCACGTCACGGACTTGACAGGTAGTGTTATAGCTCTTAGCTACAACAACGATATGCGCACAGCTGACACAAAAAAAGACAAATAAACAACTAATTTTGCAATTTATTTTAAACAGAGAGCAAAGCATTTAGTGTCATATAAAGATTAATATTTGTGGTTTTAAAAGGAAAATGAAAATATCTTCTAGTCTGTATATCGATACGTATTTGAATCGATATACGCAGCACTCGGCCTTTCGAATGCAGCCCTGATGCAGCTGTTTACTCGCCGTTGTGTGTGTGTGTGTATTTTTTTTAGGTTGTTTCTAAGATGGCGGAGAGAAAAAAACGCGTCTTATGTGAAATGCAAATGCAATCATAACAACTTAAATGTTAACGCTAATTTAATGTTTATCTGAAATATAACTATTGAAAACAGTGCTAAAGCGAGTGCCGGACAACTTACATGTGAATGTTTGGTGCGAAAGTGTAGTGAAAATGGCCACAAATATGTATCGTGTCGGAGGTGAGAAAATTTTTTTCCATACTCGCTTTTCTATCATCTTCGTTATCGGCGCCGTGTGTGTATGTGTGCATGTGTATGTGTTTTTGTCTGAGGAAACTAGCAATAATAATGAAAGTGCATTTTCATTTATCAAATATTAACAAAATTCCCTGATCACACCCGCACACATATGCACAGTCATGTGTGTTATCAAAGATGTGGGAAAATAAAAGGCTTTGGCTAATAAGAGCCTACGCATGGTTATATGTGTATGTTCATACATACAGACGTTTTTTTAATGGTAACTTGCCGGAACGAGGCGAGCTTTAAAGAACGTAGACGTAGACATCATCAGCGTGCCGAAGAGCTGGTGGTGGGAGAGAGGGGTTGGTTATGTGTGTCCAACGAAATTGTCGTCGCAGCTGCAGCAAGTGTTTTTTTTTACTGGTTACCGATAAGCTTCTAGAGGGGGTAATGAGGAAAATTGAATGGAATGGCATTTACATGGTCAAAGTGTTTGCTGATGCCAATGTTGTGATCATCTCTAACTGTGTGTGTGTGTTTGTGTGTGTGTCTTCCGACTTTTGTTTTCTTATGCTAATGACAAAGTATCTAACGAAATAAAGCGAGTTTCCCCCTTCCTATATTTTGTCAACTTTAATTTTGATACGATCTTTGAACATTTGGCCTAGACTAGGTCTTGTTCTTTTGGTTTTGGGTGGGGAGGGTATGTACGTACATATGTATGTATGCACCTGCCTTGTGTGTGTTTGTGTAAGTGAACGTTCTACGCTTGGCTAAGAAATGCAAATGAACTGAAAACGTAAGCGCCTAATTAAAACAATCATAAATAACGGAGCAGACGTGTAAAATAATGTATGTGACAAATCTCTTTTTTGTTTTGTTTTGATCGAATCTATGTTAAATTGTAATTGGTAAATTGTTTTGTAGTGTCCCTGAAGATGGTTGCCGAGGAGCAACCGAAATATATTGGAAAACATCATACATTTTTGTGTGTTTCACTTGACCTAGAGCCGGCAGTACTCAAATTTCTAAATAATTAAAATATATCTACACTTACATACATACATATTTTATGTCTCATCAGCTCTTTTTTCTTGCCATTTTTAATGGCCACGCACACACAGTCGTTCATACATACACTCAACGCGCAGGCTGTGTCCACACTTTCTTTTTCATTTCTTATTTTGTTACCAAATGCAAAAGACACATTTTCCGTTTGGACTGCTTGATCGCTCTTTTTCGAAATTTTCTCTTCTATCGGGTTTCGTTTGGTGGGACAGGTTCCAATGCATTGCACACAGTTGTTGTTACAGTCGGATGGATGGATGGATGCCCACATTTGTATTTAATTGAGCAACGCGCATACCTTTTGCCGTAATTAAGCATGTCCACGTACATACATACATATTTATGTATGTATGAATGGGTTTGGATTGGATTGGATCGCTAAGGCACTTTGCTCTCCCAACAAATGCACTTAATTTCATCTTTTGACCCGAGTTCATTGGTTCCTTGTTAGAAATCTTATCAGCGTTTTTATTCATTTCGTTCACTGACTCAAAAGTACGTAGAACTATGGTACAGTCTATATAATATTAATTTTGATTTATTTATTTTTTTATCAGCTTTTTGATGTGAAAAATCACACGGCCTAAACACACAAATTATGTCTGAGCATACTTACGCCTGGCTGAAGCTAGATGGAGTCTTTGCATGCTCATTACAATTAATCTTTCGTAAAAACAATTGAGAGCCTTTGGTTGTTCTCTTTGCTTACCAGCACCAGAAACCATGTGGAGCATGTGAATTCGATCCCAATTTTCCTACAGATGAGGCGAATGATTTCTAGTCGAATTAATTTAATCATTGCTCATTGGGCCAGATTGCAAATTTTCTCGCATAAATTTGAAAAATTTATTTTTACAATTGTAACTTGACATACTCGATAGGTATTAAATATGTTATAATAAGACAAACTTTTTGACCATTTCGACCACGCCCACCCTTTCCGCCCACATAAGGTTAAGTTTTTGTTGTTGTAGCGTCTTTCGTTTATCGGTTTGTACGTAGGGGTGAGAGAAAAAAATAATGTTAGAGGTGGATAGTAGATATGAAATGGGATGATAGAGAGAGTGGGATTATACAAGAGATAGAGGGGATGTCGAATCGCCGGGGTCTAGACTCAAGAAGGTAGCGCACTCGGTGGGGTGCGTCCAAAGGTCGACTGACGCGAGATTGGTGATCTGATCTGAGCTGGGCTAGAGTCGTGCGTATAAGGTTAAGTTGCTCCTGCTGCTGCTTAAACAGATATTTTTTAATGTAAATCTCAAAAGGATCTTGTTTTCTTCTGAATTTTATATGTGATCTCAGTGCTTACATCATGTTCATTAAGCTGCTCAGAACGGCAACTTGGAATACCACGGAAATTTCGGTCGTAATCGCTGAAACGCATTGCATGGCTGAACTCGAATTTTATTCCCACAAAGAGTACAACGAAATTTCACCAAGAAACCATGCTTCTAAAATAAATTCATAGCCCGCGCCAATCGACCTCAAATTTTAAGGACTTTTAAAGATTTTGTCTTTTCCAACTGGACAGAAAAATGTTTATTTTCTTTTCCTACTAAGAAATCGTATTTTTACGAAGAAAACAAAGTATTAGTGAAGAAAATCGATTTCTAAATACCATAGCTGGATCAAGTTGAGTGCAGGTAGCACCATCGAAAATGTGGTATTTATGAGATATTTTGCAAAAAAAATTGCTATCAATTTTGGCGTGAGTGCTGCCTATCGTCGCTGCGCCCGGTGCTACTCAGCATAATTGTTTGTTTTTCTAATAACTCGTCTATCGTTCATACGATCTTCACCATTTCTTCGGCGGATCGTTTACAAACAAACGTTTACAAAATAAAGACGATGTACTTAAATGCTATTCAAAATTTCCACAGTTGTATATATTTATGCATTTGCGAAGGGCAACTAAGCGTAGAATGTTTATTTTCCGGGGTGTAATTACACTAGTTTACAGCCAAATAAGACCCATTTCTACTGGAACTATTTTTAAGTGAAGTTTGGATTGGTGATCTCCAAAATCGATTTAAAAAATTTTTTTCATTGCAACGTTTATTTAAATATGAATTTTTTCATTTTTTCGGTAGGTGCACTTGCATTTTAAGCCATATCTCACTTCATAATCGTCAGATAGATTCAAGCAAGATATGAATCGAAAGGTAACTAAATAGTCGATAATCGCTAAAAACACTATTTTCAAATCGGTGAAGTAGTTTGAATACAATGATCAAAAATATTTAAAAAAAAAATATATTTTGCTCGAAAACGCTATAAATTTCGTGTATAGGAAAAATATTTAAAAATGAAAAAAAATGATTTAATTTTTTCTACTAAAGAACCACACTTCTACGAAAAAAAAAGATATCGAACAAAATCTATAAACAAATACAGGAGCTGTGAGCAATTTAGTGCTGAAAAAGTGCTGGTATTTTTGAGATTTTTAAAAAATAAATTTTCATTTGCTTCGACTTTTGTTCTGTTCTGGAATATTTTTTTTGATCTGCCTATTCATTTCCTTCTTATATTGACCTAAAGATGAAGAAAAATGAAAACAAAAAATTTCTAAACACTTAAAATACTCAAATTCTACTGTTAGTTCCTTCACTTAAATTGATCCAGCTACAATATTTATTCTTTGATTTTCTTCATCAATACCTCATTATCTTTGACTCCATCTGACGATTATGAAGTGAGATATGGCTGAAAATGTAAATGCACCTAACGAACAAATTTAAACGAGAAAGGATAGCTAAGTTCGTCTGTGCCGAAGTTTTAATACACTTGAAAAAGCTCGCTCCAAAGGTTAGCGATTTCGACCAAACTTCGCAGATCAGTTTGAAAACATATAACTTTAATAATGACCGAGTTTAAGAGCGCTAACATTGAAAACAAACAAGTTTTTCTCACAAAAACACATTTTCCGAACGATCGTTTTTATGGCAGCTACAAGAAGTAGTCATCCGATACAGGCGGTTCCGTATTATCAGCGTGCAGCCAAAAGAAGACTCTGTGCAAAATTTCAGCTCGATAGCTTAAAAACTGAGGGACTAGATAGACGGAAGGACAAAGCACAATCGACTCAACTCGTCATGCTGATATATATATATATATACTTTATGTGGTCGTAGATGATTCCTTCTATGCGTTGCAAACTCCTGGGCAAAATTATAATCCACTTTTCAAGTGTATAAAAACTCATAATTGAAAAACGTTTCCGTGAAAAATTTTTTGAAATCGATTTTTGAGATCAACAATCCAAACTACACTTAAAAATAGTATCACTAAAAATGGGTCATTTAATTTTTATACCCTTGTAGAGGGTATATTTAAATTGTCGAGATGTTTGTAACGCATAGAAGGACGCATCTCCGATCACATAAAGTATATATATTCTTGATCAGCTTGACGAGCTGAGTTGATATAGCCATGTCCCTCTGTCCGTATAAGTTTTCTATGCTTTCACATAATTCCATTAAGTTTGATAGGTTTGATTTGATATGTAAAACAATATAGTATAGCTGCCATAGAAAATGGGTGTAGAAAATTTATATAGGAGGCCTTGTCAAAAATATGTACATTTGGCCGGATGTACATATTTGTGTCAGTGGAATCAGGCTACTAATTTATATAAATCATACAAGCTTCAAGGGTATAGAAACTTCGATCGAGCCGAAGTTAGCTTTCCTCTATTTTCTACTGTTATTATTTCTAAGCTAAGAAACCGCCCAGCGTCGCAAATTACCATTACATAATGGATTACTCCTACGTTACTTTGCCATCAGTATGAAGGAAATAATCCCATACAATCTGCTTTACTTTGCCATATGCATGACCGCTTTGTAAACAGGCGTAATGCATACTTTCGACAGAACACGTTGAGCTCTGCACCGCTGGGCGGATGGACGCAAAACCAATGACCGATCTTTCTTTTCTACGTACTGTTATACCGAAATAAAAATCCAGGTACCAATACGGAACAGTATACTGAAATAATGTTAGAACCAAAACAGAACATAAGTTTCGGTGCGTACCAGAACCGTAATCGCAACCTAAGTACGATTCGGTTTGATTTCTTGCATTTCAGCCATAATGACTGTCAAATTTTCCAATCTCAATGTTTAGGTTCTTTTCGGTTTTTTTGGTTCCAAGAATATCGGTTAACGGATATCGGTATCTAAACAATGTAAAAAACAGTAAGCATTATCCGTGTTCTGGTGAATACATCAAAAAAATTGACTCGATGGGTCGCGAATTATGAAGAACTATCATGCAAAAAAGCCGCGGCGGTCATCTATGGTTTCCTTTTAAATGAATATTGAAATATGCTGTTTTTGTACCAAAAAAATTAATTAAATTAATTAAAAGTCTGGAATATCTAATTTTTCCCAGCAAATTGAAGAATTTTCTTCGATGGACCGCGAAATATGAAGATTTATCATGCAATAAAGTCGCGCCGGCCTTTTACCGTCCAATGTTACAAATGCGGAGCAGACTGAGTGGCAGACTGAGTGGTAAAAAGGGTTGATTTATCAAATTATTGTTTGAGGTGAAGACTTTTTGTGGTGGAAAACCCCTAAAAGTTTTAACGAAAATTGCAGTAACACCCACATACCAAATATGGAATAGCTCTGGGAGGTTAAGGGCAAATTGACACATTATGGCGGCAAAAAAAACATATTTCGAAAATATATCCAAATTCCGATTTCACAAGTGATTCCCGAAGCGGTGACTTCATACATAACAAGTGAGAAAGTCGGTCAAGCCCGACTATAACATACTCTGTACCAGTTCATTTGCCCCCGACTACAATATTATAATACATCCAAGGAGTCACGCGTTTATCGTGCAATATTTTGATTATACGCTCATCTCTAAGGTTTTCTCTCTCTCTCTCTCTCAATGGAAAGCTGTGGGGGGTGCGGGGCGTTAACTGGACGTTTTTGGCTCATAACTTGTGTATCGTTCATCCGATCTTTATCATTACTTTAGCAATCGATAAATAATTTTGATTGCTAGATATCTCTAGAAGGTACGAATCATCTATCATCAAAACTGTAGGAGATATGATATGATTTTTCCATATTGCAGGGTCGGGAGGGGACGTGGCAAAAATAGAAAATGAACTTGATATGTCTGCAAGTATAAGAAATATATGCCCCATACATGTCAAACCTCTATCTCTTACCATCTCTGAAATCTCTTCGTTCATACAGACGGACAAACGGACATGGCTACATCGACTCGGCTGTTGATGCTGATCAAGAATACATATACTTTATAGGGTCGGAAATGATTACTTCTACCTGCTACATACTTTTGCACAAACTTAATATACTCTGTGTACCTTTGGTACAGAGTATAAAAATGTTCAACGCATGTTGTCAATGAAGGTTAAGTTTTAAAAGTAGAATTTTTACTTAGTACTCGCAATTGTTTTGGTATACGGTTTTTTGGTCATATAATGAAAACGAATGAATATTTTTCAAAACTTTTTTCTTCTTTTTATTCGGTTGCTCAATGGCTACAAATCTTAGAACAACTTATTCGAAATGGCCGCCATTATGTAAAATCATAGAAAACTGGAAAATGCGAGTATTGGGGGCGTTTGCATTGAGAACAAAAACGTTTTTCTTTCTAAAACTAGTTTTTTGACTGATGGTTCCGATGGCAGATATATGCTATAGTGATCCGATCCGGCCGGTTCCGAAAAATGTGCACCGTATTTGTACTTAAAGTAAAGAATGTGGGAATCCATTTTGGATGGCATGAAAAACAGCATGCTAGTCACATGGTTCTATATGAAATAATATAACAATAAATATTTATACATAAAACTTTTTATTTTAATAAAATTCTGTAAGTATTTAATCAGATTTAATTATATATGGGCATTTACACCAAAAGGCCCACCAAGACCAAAGATCAAAAAATTAAAAGTGCTTAGAACACTCTGTTTTATCAAATTTTCAAGGGGAAACAATTAAATTGAACTAATGTAAGCCAATCTTACATTTATTCATAGCCCATTTAGAAATATTGCCCATATATTGCACTTTCTTTTGCTATCTAAAATCTTTCTGAGGGTAAAAGGGGTTATAAAAGAAAGAATAATAAAAAAGTGATTGCAATTAACCGTAAGGTTTTGCATCGCATTATAACAGAAATCACATAAATATAATGATGGAAAAAAGTATCACGTTCGCAATGTCACCACTTCCAATTTTTGGCTCGTGCGAATCGCTTTTTGATTAGCTTTATCTTGGAACCAGCACTAGGTGTGCTCTCCACTAAATAAAGTGATTCGAAAGTGCTATAAATAAAAGTAACAAAAGAAAAAAAATTATTTTAATTTGACTTCTATTCCACTTTAAATCTGTACGACGCACTGTGGTCCAGACGCGCCCCGCCTTGGAAAAACCCTAATTTCATTTTTGTTGAAAAGTTAAACTTTTTTTTAGCTTATTTTCAAAATCGAAGTTGTAGTTTGTGAACAATGGCTTTTCCCGCAGGTTCCTATTTTACAACTATTTTTTCCGATAAAAATCGGATGAACAATACTTAAGTAATGAGCCAAATACGGCCAGTTAACACCCTTCACCCATAACCACAGCAACACACCATAACCGTTCAACAGAGGCAGTCTTAATGAGAGAGAGAAAGAAATTTAGAGATGAGCGCGTATAACTCGTGAGCAAATGCGAGCTGCGACATAAAGGGTGCAGAGTATATTATAGTCGGACTTGACCGACTTTCTTTCTTGTTTTTGTGGAACATACTATACCAAAAAGCAAAAAATTCTAGACAGTGACCTAGAGGACCTAATGGGGCGAAATCAGTTAGGTAAAGTTGCGGACTGGCTCAACGTGGCGAAACTATCGCGATCCTGGCTTTCTGCGCCTCAAGTCGATCCACTTCTTCTCGTTGGTGACCCCCGGTCACAGAGTGATGCATCCGCAAATCTGCTGCATAACGTGAAGAGTTGGGCTCGGTACCCACCACCGCCAAAATCCTCCTCTCTGGAATTTTAAAATAAATAAATTATGATACAAACAATAAAGCATTAAATATTAATTTAAATACTTACACATACTGACTTCGTGTATTTTAATTTTTTGCACTTATTATAGTTCAGAATGCTTCACAGCATTAACTTCTCATCGCCAACGAAATTTTTTTTCGTCCGTCTTATTTTTATACCCGTTTCTCGTAGAGTAAAAGGGTATACTAAAGTCGTGCAAATGTATGTAACAGGCAGAAGGAATCATTTCCGACCATAATATGGGCATTTCCAAACTTACGTGACGTTACGTTATGAAAATATGAAAATCTTGGATTTTTAAAAAGATTGTTCTATATTTGGGTAGCAATTAAGTAGCACTATAATCAGCAATAACAATGACATCAATCGATCATAATGAGTTAAAGATATAAGCAATTATATATGCTGGCGTGACGATACATAAAACGGAAGTGAGTTTTGACTTGTTTTATAAAAATGCAAAATTCTGCTCAATCCACATTATATTTATGTGGTTTTTGTTATAATATAATTAAGTTAAGTTAATAAGTTAATTGCAATCATATTGTTTCTTATGGTGTCTTCTGCATTATTTTTCAACTCTTTGTACCCTTAGAAATAGTTTAGAGACCAAAAATCAATGCAATTAAATGCATTTTTATGACAACAAAACGTATCCAAATGAGAAAAATCTCAATTGTGCTACTTTGCATTCGAAAATCTTGAAATGGGTTATGAATACATTTAAAATTGGCTCATATTGGTTCATTTTGATTATTTTCCCATGAAAAAATGATAAAAAATAGTGCTTTTAAGTACTTTTCATTTTTTGGTCTCGGTGGACTTTTCTGTGGAAATGCCCATTTATTCTTGATCAGCATCAACAGCCGAGTCGATATAGCCATGTCGGTCTGTCCGTCCGTCTGTCTGTCTACATGAACACCTAGATCTCGGAGACTAAAAGAGCTAGGGCAACCAAATTTGAAATGTAGACTCCTGTTGTCTGCAGGCAGATCAAGTTTATTTCAAATTTTTGACATTTGAATTTTTCGATCAAATAAATTCGAATATACAGTAAAATTATTCAACATTTTAAAAATGGTCGCAGTAAAGGATTTTGGCAGATTTCGCTGAGTTTTGCTTTTATAATGACGCCCAAAAACTCGACTTCCATTTTATGTCGAGTCCCTTTTTGATTGGCTATAACTTGCAACCACACTTGGTGTGCTGTCTACTTTACCACGACTTAAAGAGCTTCGAAAGTGCTATAAGTTAGAGTAACAGAAGAAAAAATAAATATTTTAGTTTGACTTTTATTTCACTTTAATGCGTACGACGGTCGCGTTCGTCATCATGGAAATACCCATATTGGATAATGGCAAACTTGACATTTTTTGAAAATGAACCCTTTTCGACTTGTTTTTTTTTTGCTCCGGTTCAGGTTCGTGTTCGGGCAGAAAAAATTGTGCTGCTCCGGTTCAGGATCGGCTCGAACTTCCCCAAAAAACTTTAACATGTGCGAGGTACATAACAGTCGGGCTTGACCGATTTTATTAATTGCTTAAGTTCAAAGGTCCTTAGAAACTCTGGGTTCGAAATACGAACTTCGTAAGAGTAAATTCAAATATATGATTACCCGATATTAATTTTCTCACTTAACTGTTTTATTCCAGACTACGTGTACGCTGAGACAGCGCCGAACAGTCCCTATCTGATACGACGTATCGAGGAATTGAATAAAAACCAAAGCGGCAATGTGGAGGCAAAAGTCATGTGCTTTTATCGGCGTCGTGATCTGCCCAACCCATTGGTTCAACTGGCCGACAAGCATCAACGTAAGTATTATTGACCAACAGCGGTCGCTAATCTTCAATCATAAGTTTACTTAATTTTTGGTTCTGGGCAGAAAAGTGAGGTTATTGTCGTGGCCTTCAAACAAGTTAAAAGTTATAACTCCCCTTCTGCCCTCTCCTCCACTCTTTACGGAGGTCCTCAAATACTAAGCACATTTTCACCACAAAAATGCCAAAAACCAAAAGCAGAGCCGACGAATACACATTGCGACTACGTTTCAGTCTCTACAAACCCCCACCCAGGGTAGTGTGCAATGTGTCAAGGCGTGTACCCACCCATTCAATTTCAGCCCACTCCAGTTCTCACCACCACCACGGGCCAAAGCCGACATCAAGAGCAACAAGAACCGCAATGACAACAACTGTAAAACACACAGAGGCAGGCGGCAGCCAAAGCGTAGAGAAAACGGAATCCCAGCATCCGTCGCATCCGTAGCAACAACATAAACATAATGTGCACTGTACCCCGTTGTTGTTGCCGATTTGGCTGCTGCTAGGCGGCGCCAGCACCAATGCGAATGTGATACTCTCAGTCAGGCAGTCAGTAGGAGTAGCAGGTAGACTTGCTGTCTACCTCGATGAGCGAGTGTATGTGAATGTCTCTGTGTACACGAAAATGTTCATGAGTGCTGCAGGAGCTGGGGGAGAGGTGGAGGTCAGAAGCAGCACACGCAGTTGAGAGGCGCGCTTTGCATTTATGTATACATACACAGAAGTAACCCAACAACGACTAGCATCAGCCCAACGTCCCCAAAAAAAAAACCAACACCCACCCAACCCCCAAAAAACTGAGCCGGAATGTGTTGGGCTCAGGGCTTCGACCAGTGCCGCCCACTCGAATTCGAAACGTGACCCCAACGAAAATGTGTTTCCCTCCACCCCCAATTCAACGCACATTTCCCATTAACGAAACCCCTTTATGACCCACACCTATGCAACATGGAATGCGCTATTATCATCTTGAGCTGTTGCTGCTCTTTGTTTTCGAGTTATGAGTGTTCAATGCGTGTGCTCTGACTTTGGCAATCAAGTGGCTAATCTTTCATTACGTATTAGCACACAAATTATTATGAGTATGAATGCAAGTTTCCATGTGTAGCGAATTTTAAATGCTTCTTCAAACATATGGAAATTTAATCATTTTTTGAAGTCGCATCCAATATATCCTATTTATTTCCCTTAAATCTATAAATATGAAATAGTTCAACCTGACTAATTGATTGACCTGACTGATTCACACTGATGACTGCCGTAACCATAAGAGATAGGAAGCAGAGTTTTTCACAGTAGTTTTATCTCATGCTAAAAATGAGTGCTAGGATCAGATTTTGGAAAATTCTGTCGGTAAATGTGGAAAATTTGCGGAAAACTGATGTATGAATCTTTTTATTTATCATCCGATCAAGTTCAAACTCATTTTCAAAGATCTATATGAAAATTCAAAAATAACTACTTACCAATCTTCCAAAAAATTCAGCCCCTAAAGTAGTTTAGTAGTTCCCAGCGATTAGCTCCAAATTCATTTTCAAATTTACATATAATAAAATATGACCAGTAAGAGTGCTGTAGTCGAGTTCCCCGACTGCAAAATACCCTGTACCAGAAGTGTTGTGCCTATCAGAAGACTGCAAAAATCACTTTTTTCTTGATTGGTCATACACAAAAATTCTTACTCACATTTAATCAATCAACAAAACTCAGAGCTATATATTCAACTAACAACGCAATCGCGTCTAGCGGCTGAGCTAGAGTTATGTAATCCAACGTGTATGCTCATATTTATTCAACGAACAAAACTCAGTATTGAATATAATCAGATGCATACCTGCAAACGCATTGTGTGTTCGATCGAACAAAACTCCGAATTGACTGGCCAGCGCATCGTGAGCAATGCCAGAGCATTGCTCTCTCTCTCTCTCTCTCTCTCTTTCCATATCTGCCAGCAGCGCCTATGCGTCTTTACAAGAGTTTATTCATACGGGGTGATTTTCGCTCACTCTAAACCAGGCATGCCCAAAAGCAGCAAACGACAGAGCACTCACCAATACTCACAAAGATAAGGACCAATACCAATAATGAAATTGTTGTTGGTCAGTTTGCTTGCGCTCGCAAACACCAATCAAAGAAGAGAACAAAACCGGTTTTTGTTCTACGCGTCGCATACACACGAAATCGATCGCATGTGTGTCGTTTCGTATGCCTCGCGCCCTGCATGTATACGATCATTGATTTCCTATGTTCCGTGCAATTACAATAACAAAACGTACCCAAAGAGCATACGGCTGGGCATCGCTGCTCTAAACAATCGTCGTTGAGCCAAACGAACAATCAGCCGAACTGATTGGAATGAAGTCGAACATGATTATAATCAGAGTGCCAACAATTGGTTCGAATAAAACTCTGCTGCGAACATGTTGAGTATGCAAGTTTGATGAATAGAGCTTGAAGCCTGTTTATTCGGGTGTTGAATAATATGTGAGCGTTTTGCAATCGAACGAAGCCGTTATCTGGTGCCTATGGCTTTGATTTCCTAAGTTAACATTGAGTTAACTTCTTGGACTATATAATATTTATAATATATTTTTGTGCGGCTTGACATTTTAAAACAAGAAAGAAAGTCGGTCAAGCCCGACTATAACATACTCTGTACCCTTACACTCGCATTTGCTCAGGAGTCAATCGGCCAGTTAACACCCCGCGCACAACGCGATGCGCTCTCTTAGTTTCTCTCTCTCTCTCTTTCTCTCTCGCACTAAGATTGCCTGTGTTGAACGGTTAGGGTATGTTGCTGTGGTTGTTGGTGGGGGGGTGGGTGGCGTTAACTGGCCGTTTTTTGCCCATAACTTGAGTATCGTTCATCCGATCTTTATCATTCCTTCAGCAAATCGATAAATAATTTTGTTTACAAGGTATCTCTAGAAGGAACGAACGATCTATCTCCAAAACTGTAGGAGATATGAAGTTTTTTCCAAATTGCGGGGGCGGGAGGGGGCGTGGCAAAAATTGAAAATAAACTTGATCTGCCTGCAAGTATAAGAAATATATGTCCCATACATGTCAAACCTCTATCTCTTACCATCTCTGAGATCTCTTCGTTCATACGGACGGACGGACGGACAGACGGACGGACGGACGGACGGACAGACGGACATGGCTATATCGACTCGGCTGTTAATGCTGATCAAGAATATATATACTTTATAGGGTCGGAGATGATTCCTTCTCCCTGTTACATACTTTTGCACAAACTTAATATACTCTATGTACCTTCGGTACAGAGTATAAATAGTATAATTATATTTCAAATAAATGGGCGACGCACTTAATATTTCGTGCATAACTTCGGTGTTTTTGTCGGATCTTATTGTGCTTTTCAGAAGATATACATATTGGACCTAAGATAATATATATTGGGCAACGAGGTTCTAACTTAAAAAAAAAATGTGACGGACAGTTTTTCGTGGTCGAAAGGAGGAGGAGGGGAAGTTTACCAAATCTGAAAAAAGCTTGATCTGGGTTCGAGATACACCTAAATACTGAAAATTAATGGCTCTATCTCTTATTGTCTCTGAGATCGACGCGTTCATACAGACAAACGGACGTACATACAGTCAGACGGACATAAACCGACTCGGCTGTTGATGCTGATCAAGAATATATATACTTTATAGGGTCGGAGATGCTTCCTTACCCATTTTTAATGAGAACAGGGTATAAAAAAGTGACTCTAAAATCATGGAAAATATACCCCCAAATTCGGAAAATGAGCGGAATGAAAAGCTTTTGTTCTCATCCGAACAGGTTCGGCGGAAAATGGATGGTTAAGGTTATTTGGGATAGAGTTTAGTTTCCTACCGATTAGCTCCAAGCTCATTTTCAAAGCTAAATGTGGAATACGTGACTTTCTAATGTGGAAATCTACACCCAAAGTCGAAATGTGAGAGTAAAACTGCTCATAGCAGTTACTGAGCATACTCTTTCGCAGGTACAGAGTAGATTACAGTCGGGCATTGCCATTTCCAACCTCATAACCATATATTCATATATTCTTGCTTAGGGCGACGAGCTGAGTCGAATGACGTTTGTCCGTCCATGTGTGTGTTTCTGCGCAAACTAGTCTCTCAGTTTTAAAGCCATCGAGCTGAAATTTCGCACAGAGTCTTTCTTTTACTGCACGCTGCTAATATGTCGTAACCGACCGGATCGGATGACTATATCTTATAGCTGCCATAGGAAGGGTCGGAAAATTGGTCTTAGAGAGAAAAACTTGTTTGTTTTCAATTTTATCGTTCTTAAACTCGCTGATTGTTAATTTTATATGTTTTCAAATAAATTCGCAGAATTTGGTTGAAATCGGATGACGATAGAAGCGAAAACGTAATATTAAGAAGCAATTTACCATTACGATTGATACCATTGAAAAAAAAGTTTTTCTCACTAGAACTACTACCGATCGTTCCTATGACAACCATCCGATTTATTCCAATCCAACTAGAATTCTGTGGAAGCATATAATATTAATAAATTTTAAGATTAGGGCGAAATAATCGTTAATTAAGCATATCTTTTCTATGGCAGCTACACTAAATAGTTGTCCGATTTTCATCAAATTTGGTGAAACTATGAAAACTAATAAATACAAGTTTTGGAGACGTTTGCATTAAAAACAAAAAGTGTTTCTTACTGAAACTTGTTTTTAGACGGATCGTTCTTATGGCAGCTGTATGCTATAGTCATCCGATCCCGCTGGTTCCGACAAATGTTCAGCGTATTTGTACTAAAAGACTTCGTGTAAAGTTTGGTCACGATAGCTTTAAAACTGATGGAGGAGATAGCATAAAAACAGACGAACATGGCTATATCAACTCAGCTCGTCATGCTGAACAAGAATATATATGGTCAGTAGATTCGTAAGTTTATTGTGTATATTTAACGTGAAAAAAAGTAAGTTGAAAAAGTTATGTTTTAATGGTCGTTTTTTTTTTGGTAAATTTGCCATTTTTGTTCAAAATTGGAATATATATCTTTCAAAATCGCAATAATATGACAAATTTTAAAAATAGACGACCCGACGGATATAGCACAGATTTTATTGTTTAAATTTTTATGTAGCTTTAGTCGAAGGGGTAATTTTTAGTTCAAACTTTGTGGCTTCGACGCGCCCATTAAAACTTAAATTTATTTGTTTTGTTTAAAATGTTATAATCTATAATACAAAAGAAATCCGTTAAGGGGGCGCCCTTTTCAAATTTCCATTTTTGATTTAAAAAAGGCACCCTAATGGTCAGAGATGCTTCATTCAATGCGTTACAAACATCTGGACAATTTTAATATGCCCTCAATATGCAAGAGTATAAAAAAAGGGGGTTTAACCCCCCTTACATATGGGGCATTTCCGAAAAAGGTCTACCCGGGGTCAATTTGTAAAGTTGTGCGAACGCAATCCAAACAAATAAGAAAGTCGGTCAAGCCCGACTGTAACATATTCTGCAGTAGCAGCTGAAAGCAGCGCTGCTGTTGCGCTACGGCAGCGAACTTTGTTTTCGTCATAGCTTGAGTATCGTTCATCCGCTCTTTGAAATTTCTTCGGCAAATCGATGCTAATTACTAACTATCTTTAGAAGGTACGAACCATCTATCTTCAAAGTTGTGGGAGAAAAAGAATACTGTGGTAAAGTTGGCGCCAGCAATTCACTAAAAATGCGTCAGATCTGTTTCGACTCTGGCTTAAGACTGTTCTTTATTCTAGCTTTAAGCTTAGCTTATGTATGTACGTTCGTTTTGTGTCTGTGTGTATCCGCCATTCTTTTTAGTCTTCAAAAACATGTATGTCATTCTTTAACGCTTAATAATAGAATATATAGGGTACTCCTTGCCTACTACAATACTAAAGTCGTGCAAATGTATTTAACAGGCAGAAGGAATCATTTCCGAACTTATAAAGAATATATACTTGTTCATCATCAACAGATGGATTTTCAAATGGCCATAGTAGAACTTTACACTAATCAAAGAGGCTTCCTGCCAAATTGTTACTTGACCAATGGTAAAACACATTTAAAAACTCATTGGGCTTGTAATTTATTTGGATTGTAACAAAAAATAGGATTATGTTAATTTTCCAAAAAAAAAATATTTTATTTTCAACCAACCGATTTTTTAAACACTCAGTTCTTCTGTTTTTTACGCTGGAAAAAATTGAGCGACAATACATCTCCGTTCAAGACGTATTGGGTTTTGAACTCTGTAACGTACGATCAAAATCCAAGCAGAGACATCAAAACTGTGTATTCTTGACTTAATTATGATAGATTTTGGTAGACTTCAATGAAAAATGACGTCGGGTGTGGCGTACCAGTAGTATGTGTGGCTGCTGGTGCGGGAGGTTGTAGATTCGATCCCGCCTCGGACCATCTAATAGAACAAGTTTTTTCTTTCTTTAGAAAAAAGCTTTTACACATCCGGTCACATTCACCAGCTACTGCCGCCAGCTGTGAAGTAACTAAACTAGCCATGAAAAAGCAAAAATTCTGAAACTATTGCCGTTCGGATTCGGCGTTAAGCTGTAGGTCCCCTTTCTCTTGTGCGAAAAATTATAAGCACACACGCCAAGAGGTTGAGAGAAGCTTGGCCCTGGCCATCCTTTGGAGGAGGTACTGTTTGAGCCAATTTTACATGTACAATGAAAAAGACAGCTATATGAAGAAGCGATAGAATCTTGCTTAAGGTTTCGTGAAATTGAATTACGAAAATTAAAAATATTTTAAATATATTTCAAATATGTATTTTGGCATTTATATGACAATTCCATACGTTGAAGGTCTGTTGTATGCGCCGCAGTTGGCACACCGGCTGTTGATAAATTCTGCACAGACAAACTACATAAATTTACAAATTGCAAGTAACATTGAAATGCACGATTGTGAAGACTCTCCTTGTGGATTTTACGAGGCACTACAGTAATGCCTAAAGGGGTACAGCAGTTGTTCCATCTTAGGAAACTTTTATTCCCCAAAATACAGCTTTCCCATCCTAGCCACAGGTACGAGCACCTGCCTTCCGTCATAAATGTTAAAATAATGGATTAAGTGTCCTCAGCGAAGGGAGATGGTTTGTGGATTTTACTGGTGGGGTCAATTATGTTATTGCGGTTCCCCACCCTAACTCTACTTGTTTTGTACGTACAAGCAAATGTAATTAAACATTACGGATGGACAAACGAACCACTCAATGGAGCTTACTAAGACGGTTTTAGAACCTTTGAATGTTCTTCTTTTCCTTATCCCTTAACAAATTTCTTTGGATTATACTGCAAAAATCGCTGAAAATAACGAAAATGTATGTTGATTACAAATACGACTACTCATTTGAGTAATGTACGAACGGCACCTAAATCAACCATTATTTCTTTGCTAAGGCAAGCTGACGAGCATATTTTTCCATGATTTGAAAGTACTGTCCAAGCGCTGTGTAAAACTAGGTTTGGGTAAAGGATTTATAGCTTAGATCGCCAGAAATGAGCAAAAAAAAATAGAGGAAAGCTAACTTCGGCTCGACCGAAGATTATATACCCTTGTAGCTTTTATGATTAATATAATATAAATTAGTAGCCTGATTCCGCTGAAACAAATATATCTCGACAATTTTAATATACCCTCTACAAGTGTAACGTATGTAACGCTGGAAATGCCCATATCTTTCCTAAAAACCAAATCTTTTTGAACAACTTCATGAAGAAATATTAAAAAAAAATTTATTTTTTGCACAATCAAAGCTTTTTGATTTACTGTCATTTTGTCATTGGCCGTGTTCACCAGCACAAATTGATGACAAAAAATTGATGGATCTAGTTTGATTGTTGTGGTGAACGAATGTGATGTGCAATCATAATTGCTAATTTTTGTGATTGTTATGGATGAAAACACACAAAATTTTAAGCTGTCATTTAAAATTAAAACCATGCATCCCCAAAAGCAGCATACGGCAGAGCACTCACCAATACTCACAAAGAAAAGCACCAATACCAATAAGGAAATTCATTGAAATTGGGTAAGGCAACAACAAAATCACATGAAATTGTTGTTGGTCAGTTTGCTTGCACGCGCAAACACCAATCAAAGAAGAGAACAAAACCGGTTTTTGTTCTACGCGACGCATACACACGAAATCGTTTGCATGTGTGTCGTTTTTTGTACCTCGCGCCCTGCATGTATACGATCATTGATTTCCTATCTTCGGTGCAATTACAAAAACAAAACGTACCCAAAGAGCATACGGCTGGGCATCGCTGATTAAAACGATAACTTTGACGCATACTATGTTTAGTCAAAAATTTCAAAGCGTTCAGCATAAGCCATTCCACTTTTTTTTTTATGGATGATGTTTGATGTATGATTTTTGATGTTTGTTATATGCTGGCGAATACGACCATTGTCTTGGAAAACTCATTTCGACAGAAACATGAATCTACCTCGAGAAAATTTTTGGCGCAATAATTTATTATGATTTTCGTCTTGAATTATCAAGTCAGTGGTGCGTCAATCAACATGTATCGGCTTTTGGCAATGAAGCACCATCTCTGGCCTCTGTGAAAAACTTGTACTATAAATTAAATCGTAATCTTCCTTCCTCCACAACGAATGTAGTAAAGAAGTACAAAAATTGAACTTCTATTAGAGAAACGTAGGAAAGGAAAATTTTGGCTGTCACACAAACATTTGTTTGGTAGAAATTCTTGGAAAATTCCCCACTATATTGCAGGCCCTCATACATCGGCTCACACAGCAGAGTTTGAAAGAACTCATTCGGGAAATTAATGGGTCATCCGCCTTACAGTCCTGACTTAAAAGGTCATCGATTTTCGGCGCCAGAAGACGCGAGGCTTTAAGTAGCCAAAGCGGTAGATTTGGGTAATTCTTAGCATATTTGAATGCAACATCTTTGATAACGTAGTAAAATCCATTACTTATGGAATACAAAACAGTGTCAATAGCCGCCATGTCGTGGTCGTCTTTGTCGTCGAAGCAGAGGCACTCGGAAAAAAACTGAAATGCGCGAAGCAGAAATTCTCCATCGGTGCGCGTTTTCGTGAAAAAAAAACCAACCACGCCCCACTCCTTAGCCACGTGCTATGCGTCCTATCTATGGCCGCCAAACAGACACTCATTCCACTTAACCGAAACGTATTCTCCACACACCTACGCCGCTTGCTGCTTAACTCCATGTAACTGTTTGCTGGGGAGGTTGGGTTAGGCGCCCAACAACTCCACCCACTTCTTGTTCTGCTAAGTAGAAACGACCCCCTTACCACATCAGAGGGTACATTTTCAAGCCTCCCTGTCGTTGTGTATTCAAAATAAGTTCAAAAAGTTTTGTATTTATTTTGTTGCTTGAGCACCCACTCCCTCCTAGACATATTTTAGTGAAATTACTTTCCGTACTTAACCTCACTTTTAGGTGCGTGCTGCCAACTTGTTCTTGTTTGATTTGAGTAACTTTAGTTTGCTTGTTAACCACAATCATTGTAAATAAACATATTTCCCCCCAAAATCACAAAAACAAAAATACCAACTTTCATGATGCAGTGGCAACGGCCGAGGACTCACCGCTGGCAACGAAACTGAAGAAAACCTGGCTTAGAACACCCGTGAGCGAGGAGCAGGCGGCACAAGCTGTGCTTGATCCCTCAATAGGTACACAAAAGCAACATCCTAATCAAAAGTAGCACAAAATCTATTTCGGAATGCATTAACGTTGATCCTTTTACTTACTCGTATCATCTCGATATTTTGTGATTGTATTTAGTTAGTGCTGTTATGTAGCTTTGATTGGCTCTGCTATTAGATAGCAATTGTGTTGGAAAACTTTATATTGTTTTGGTCTCCTCTTACAGCTGCCCTTGAAGAGGAACGCACCAGCCCTACAGCTCAAACAGGCAGCGGCAGCTCGGCCACTTGCAATGCCAGCAGCAACACCAGCAGCTCGGTCGCTGGCGATGTTGAAAAGGGCGAAGCATTAACCAGCAAGCAACGCTATCAGATCAAGCATCGCGAGCTGTTCCTGTCGCGACAAGTTGAAACGATACCCGCCACACAGATACGAGGCAAATGCTCAGTGACCCTGCTCAATGAGACAGAGTCGCTGCAGAGCTATCTCAATAAAGACGTGAGTCGTATTAGTTGGTAGCAGCAGCAGTTGGTTTTTAGCTGACCCATGTGCTTGAAGGGCCATTCTAACTCTATTCTCCATTTCACAGGACACATTCTTCTATTGTCTGGTCTTTGATCCGAATCAAAAAACGTTGCTCGCCGACAAAGGCGAAATACGCGTCGGCAGTCGCTATCAGTGTGATATACCCGCCAAGCTAAAAGACACCGCCACGGATGAGCGCAAGCTGGAGGAGTTGGAGTCGCTAGTGTGGACGCCGGAGCATAGTTTGACCGATCGCAAGATCGATCAGTTTCTTGTCGTTTCGCGTTCCATCGGCACCTTTGCCCGCGCCCTGGACTGCAGCAGTTCGGTGAAGCAACCCTCATTGCATATGTCCGCAGCGGCCGCCAGCCGTGACATTACGCTGGTCAGTATTGCGAAAAGATTTAAATGCAGTTTTAGTTGTTAACCAGGATTTTCGTATTGTTCCAGTTTCACGCAATGAACATTCTGCACAAACACGAATATTCAATTGAGGAGGCTATGTCTTCGCTAGTTCCTTCCACTGGACCGGTGCTCTGTCGCGATGAAATCGAAGATTGGAGCGCATCGGAAGCAAATCTGTTTGAGGAGGCTCTAGACAAATATGGCAAAGACTTCAATGATATACGACAAGATTTCGTAAGTTAAATATTTCACATTAAATAAAATAATAAAAAAAAGGATGTGAAAAGTTCGGTTAAGCTACCTTTAAAACTGACAGAGGAGCTAAATCAACTCAGCTCGTAATCCTGATGAAGATTTTTTGTACTTTATACCCACTGCAAGGGTATAAAAATGAATTATGACAATAGAGTCACTGTAAAAGAGTTAAAATATTCAATTCGTGAAGCCGCAGTTGTGATTAAAAGAAGCAATGTGCTATCTAAAGACTTAAGTGAAATATATGACCATTATGTTACCATCCAAATTTCCCAATTTAAGCTGAAGCACTGTAAAGGCAGATAAAACTTTAAAAGAGATCACAGACTGTAACGAAGTCGCAATGGGTAACTCCTAGGAGCTTATTATGTTGGTCTCCCTACCATTGAATTATGTTAGCCTCATTACTGCAGAAAAATGACAAGGTGTAATGCTTGCGAGTAGCTTGTCTATTTGGGAACTGTGCGGAAAAAAACCCTATAGAAGCAAAATCAGTTCATAACAAAGACAGGTTTAACCCAGCGGTGGGCACCAAAAACAACGGAAAGGGCACGGCATTTTTATACTCTGTACCAAAGGTACACAGAGTATATTAAATTAGTGCAAAAGTATGCAACAGGGAGAAGGAATCATTTCCGACCCTATAAAGTATACATATTCTTGATCAGCATTGTAGCATGTCAAGTCTATATAGCCATTTCCGTCTGTCTGTCCGTCTGTATGAACGCACAGATCTCAGAAATGTTAAGAGATTGAGCTTTGACATGTATGGGACATATGGGTCATTCTTTTTGAAACCGAACGGTTTTAAAATATACCATTTTTGATTTAAATAAAAAAACATCCGAAATTAGATCTCGACACTCCCACAAAAAGTGATTTACGGATTTGCAAACAAATTTTTCTTGTTAATTTTAAAATCAATTTCAAAAATCGTCAAAAACGCAAAAATGGAAAAATGGGGTTTTTTAAAAACGTATTTTCTCAGGTTTGGTTTATCGGACAGGTCTCGAGTTGATATTGCTGAATAGTATTTTGCGGTATCTACTCAAATCACAATTTAATACATTTTTAAATTATTAAAAAATATTAAGTAATTGTTGCTAAATTTTATATATAATTTTTTCTCAATGTTAACCACCATGCTATAGCTTCTAAGGATATACAAAATATTGTCCTAAGCATAACTTAAATTACGGTGCTTTCAAAAAGATGGAGACCTTTATAGTTTAAAAGATATTAATTTTTGAAGTTATAAACAACAAAAAATATGGCCTTAAATAAAGCTTTGCCACGCAGTCAGTTTCAAAGCTAAGTGATTGAAACTTGGCATGTGTGCTTTATATTTATCAAGCTTTTAAAAAATGCCAACATCATGCAAATCGGACGTCTATATCATATAGCTGCCATCGGAATGCTGAATTTGGTGTTGGTATAATTTAGTTTGCAAACTATGGTCACACTACACCACCACAAAATTCAATTAATCATAGCATTCGTATGGCAGCTATATGATATAGACGTCCGATCTGCCTGAAGTTGACATTTTTAAAAAGCTTGATAAATATAAAGCTTAATAGCCAAGTTTTAGTCACATAGCTTTGAAACTAACATCGTGGCTAAGCGTTATTTAAGGGCATATTTGTATTTGTTTATAACTTCAAAAATTAATATCTTTTAAACTATAAAAGTCTCCTTATTTTTGAATGCACCGTAATTTAAGTTATGTTTAGGGCAATAAAGTGAATAATCTAAGAACCAATATCATGGTTGTTAACACTGAGAAAAAATTATATATAATATAATCTTTATCAACAATTACTTAATATTATTCAATAATTTAAAAAGTTATTAAATTTGGATTTTGATAGATACAGCAAAATGCTATTCATCAATATCAACTCGAGACCTGTCCGATAAACCAAACCTGAGAAATCAAGTTTTTAAAAAACTCTTTTTTCAATTTTTCCGTTTTTTGACGATTTTCGAAATTGTTTATAAAATTAACAAAATTTTTTTTTTCAAATCCGAAAATCACGTTTTGGTGGGAGTGTCCGAGATCTAATTTCGGACTTTTTTTATTTAAATCAAAAATGGTAAATTTTTAAACCGGTTAAATCGGTTTCAAAGAATGAAATGAATTTGAAAAGAATGAATGAAGATATACTTTTTATCAGAGCTCGCAAAAAACTGTTAACACTATCAGCGTGTCACCAAAAAACTGTTCTTTTACAGACACAACGAAAAGAGGTTGCAAAAAGACACTTTCAATTCGGTTTTGCTCAATAGCTGTTTTCGCTCAACCACAGAGCGCTTTTTCTTTTCTGTTTTGCTCATGTCTTTCACTGACCGTTTTGCCGAGAGCCGACTTCCAAAGTGTCTTCTACAAATGAAAGCATATTTGTGACTGGGATGCCTGGGTGTGTGTGTGTGTGAGTGTGTTTGTCTCAGTCAACGATCTTTGTACATACGTGTAGTATGGAGAAATTTATTATTATTAACCTATCAAATGAAATGCAGAAAATATTAGTTTTTGTAATTGCTTAACGCCTAAAAACATATTTATTTAATTATTTACATTGTACATCTAGTACATAAGCCCACACCGTCTACCACATGAACAAAACAAATAACACTTTTTGCTGACACTTTTTGTGTTTTGCTCATTTGAAGACAGTTTTTCGTGAGCGCTCGCTCCCTCTCAGTTGTAATTGACAGACCGTCTCGTTTGTTTTGATCAACCGAAAATGCTCAACAGGAAACACATGAGTAGGGAAAAAAAGTATTTTGCTCAGTGAGAGACCGAGTCGGCTTTGTTTTTTTCTGTTTTGTCAGTGGGGTGATCGCACTGAAAAAACTGTTGAGGGTTATTTGCGAGCTCTGCTTTTTATACTTGCTGGCAGATCAATTTTATTTTCAATTTTGGCCACGCCCACTCCAGCCCCCGCAATTTGGAAAAAACCTCATATCTCCCACAGTTTTTTAAACTGAAGGTTCGTACCTTCTAGACATATTTAGTAATCAAGATCGGATGATCGAAAGTCGAGTTATAAGGAATTAGCACCGACCGCAACGGCGATGGGCAGCACTTCACACACTTTATGACTTTTTTGTCACTTTGTGTGGCTTCTAACGTAAATTAATCAGATATATACAAACTTTGGGGTGTTGTGCAAAAGTATGTAACAGGAAGAAGAAAACATTTCCGACCCCATAAAGTATATCTGAGAGACTTTAATAGACAGAGGCACAAATTTTTGCATGTATGTAGGTGTACCCCGAACCCAGATTAAGTTTATTTTAGATTTGGAAAATTCCCCCTGCTCCTTACAACAACATTACTTGGAATCGGAATCACTCGTGCAGATTTCTACTACAGATATATGCTATGGTAGTCCGATCTGAACCAAAGTTGGCTCGATGGTAGTAGGGCTCAAGGTTTGTGCATACGCAACTTTGGGTGCCGATAACTTGCCAGATATTGGAAGTCAACGTTTATTTTTTAGTAAACGTTGATAAATAACACTTAATATACATTTTTTTTTGAATAAAACTTAAAGAAATATGATATTTAAAAAGTTTTATATAAAAAGAGAGGAAAGCTAACTTCGGCTCGACCGAAGTTTATATACCCTTGTAGCTTGTATAATTTATATAAACTAGTAGCCTAATTCCACTGACACAAATATGTACATTCGGCGAAATGTATATATTTTTGAGAAGGCCTCCTATATACATTATTTACACCCAATTTCTATGGCAGCTATACTATATAGTTGTCCTATCAAACTTGGTGGAATTATGTGAAAGCATAGAAAACTTATAAATACGAGGATTGGAGACGTTTGCGTTGAAGATAAACAAGTTTTTTTCACTAAAACAACATTTTCGACCGATGGTTCCTATGGCATATATATGCTATAGTCATCCGATCTGGCCGGTTCCGACAAATGTGCAGCGTATTTGTACTAAAAGACTTCGTTGCGAAGTTTGGTTAAGATAGCTTTAAAACTGACGGAGGAGATAGCATAGAAACAGACGGACAGACGGACATGGCTATATCAACTCAGCTCGTCATGCTGATCAAGAATATATATACTTTATGTGGTCGGAGATGCTTCCTTCTATGGGTTACAAACATCTCACCAATTTTAATATACCCTCTACAAGGGTATCAAAATTATAAAATAATAGTTAAGCAAACATTTTTATTTTATTACTTATGAATATCACTTTATGTCCTAATTGCATAGTCCTTGCAAATACTTAAACATTGGTACATTTTTCGTATTCGTAGCTCACTCCCTTCACCCCATGCTCCCATGCTCGACTTCATTTTTGTTGAGGACGACGATAAAAAGATTTTGAGCAACTGATAGTTAAAGCTTCAAAATAAACTGTCCCAAACAATTCTAAGATATTTTAAGCGAAGAATTCATGTGTTCAAACAAAATTTTACGTTCCCCACCAAACGCTACAAGAGATTGAGAAAAGCTTGGCCCTGGCCCTCCTTTGGAGGGCTGTTTGACCCAATTTTACATTTACAAACGCTCCTAAAAATGTGTAAAAATAAGCGTTTTAAGCATATGCTTTAAGCCCAAATAACTACAAATCTAGACGTGATGAAATATTTTCCAAAACAGATTCGTGTTCAGCACACGAAAATCATCTATATTTTATGAAGTACTCGATACTCTCAATCTCAATTTAAATTTAAAAAGTAGGCACGATTTCGTTTGAAATATAAATTAGTACAGGTAATGGTGTATTTAGCTTTCCGCTGATGACTCGGGACAATGACAATGGGTTTGCCCCTGGAATTGCTCTCCGGACAGTTGTGTTATATACGTTGTATCAAAGGTACACAGACAGAGTATATTAAGTTTGTGCAAAAGTATGTAACAGGGAGAAGAAAGCATCTCTGACGATAACTTTAAAACTGAAGGACTATTTCGCGTAGAAAAATACAGCCTGTCGGACAAAGCTCAATCGACTCAGTTCATAATGCTGATCAAAAATATATATACTTTATGTAATGGGAGATGTTTCCAAAATTATAATACACTTTTCAAGTGTAAAAAAAAAACACTAAAATCTTTTTTGTCCCACAACCACGGTTGCCTCACTTGGTGTTTTTGCACTAAAAATTGTGTTTTTTTTTCCTATTGGTGCACTGGCACATTTTTATTGGAATTGGCTCTTTTGCATGGAGCCCGAAAAAGACGTTGAAATTAAAAAAATCAAAAAATTCAGCAAAGTAAGACCAGATATATTTAGCTAAATGGTATAATATTTTCTCTTAAGAAAATTGTAGAATTGTGTGGGAAAATTTATGTTAAAGCTAAGAAATAGGACCGTCAAAACAAAAGTAAGCTCCTTTCTAAAACGCCCCTAAAAAAGTACCAAATTGGCATTATAAGTTACTTTAATCCCAAATTACCGAAAATCTAGACGGGATGGACCATTTTCGAAAGCAGATTCGTGTTCAACACACCAAAATCATCTAGAATCACCACCAACCCTTCAATATACTGGAAATTGTTGCATAGTGTAATTCTCAAAAACTTTGTTACACACTCTTATAGATATAATTTGGAACTTAGACACAATATATTTGCTATCCATATATTGGATAAGAAAATCCACCGTTTTATAAGTTAAGAAAAAGTGTGTGAGTTTTACTTGGAGCTGGTTCGGCAAATTGTTGCAAAACTCGAATTTGATTCAGTTTCAAATATAATACTTTGCAAGGAGCTGAGTACGAGTACAGAGCCACATTAAGTCTAGTCTGTAAAATACATAGAAATATAGAGAAATAACTGATCTTAGAGTACGATTTATGTATGTAAGCAATTAAAATATTGACTGTTTAGTTTTTTTAATGTAATAAAATCTGTGGCAATAAGAAATAAAAGCAGAAGTGCGTTTTCCGTATTTTTAGGAACAATTATTACCTTTAAGGCCCGATTTCACATCTTTTACAAAGCACAAACTGTCACATAAACTCTCAAGTAACAGAGTAAATTCTAAGTTTATCTGGCAAAAATCAGCTATATAGGAGATGAGAAATCGGCCCTTAACGATATGTTAATATAGTGCTCGTTCGTAAAGTGTAAATTTTTTTACAGATATGAAGAGTTATTTCTTTAAGTATACTCGAATAAGTCATTTTGATAAGATCAAGCTGTTATTTTATTATTTTGATATAGAGACCAATACTTATTAAGAATTCTCAATACGTATGTTGTCTTGTTGGCTCTTTTTTTAATGAAAATGGCTCTTTTTTAAATTTTTTTTGGTGTAATTGATTATTTTCAAGTGACAACCGTGCCCACAACATAATGCTCGCAGTTGGCAATAACTTTACTCTTTAGACACAGTTGCAATACAGAGAAAGATGTACAAAAAAGGTGGAAGGAAAATGAAATCATGAAGAGGAATCCACTTCCGAATCGGTGGGGGTAATTTATTTAGTCTTAAAGACCGCTTGCAGCGTTAGTGAGCAGAAGGAATTTAAAACGAGAAAGGAAATATAACTTCTTCTGTACCGAAGTTTTAATACACTTAAAAAAGCTCGTTCCATAGGTTACAGATTTCGACCAAACTTCGCAGATCAGTTTGAAAACATATAATTTTAATAATGACCGAGTTTAAGAGTGCTAACATTGAAAACAAAAAAGTTTTTCTCACAAAAACACATTTTCCGAACGATCGTTTTTATGGCAGCTACAAGAAGTAGTCATCCGATACAGGCGGTTCCGACATATTATCAGCGTGCAGCCAAAAGAAGTCTCTGTGCAAAATTTCAGATCGATAGCTTCAAAACTGAGGGACTAGTTCGCGTAGAAACAGACAGATGGACAGACGGACTGACGGACAAAACTCAATCGACTCAGCTTGTCATGCTGATCAAGAATACATATATATACTTTATGTGGTCGTAGATGATTCCTTCTATGCGTTGCAAACTTTTCAAGTGTATACAAAAAATAGTAGGAGCTATTAAAGCGCAAGAATTTGAAGAATGTAAGACCAAAAACCCTCGTCGGAAATGTTACCACTGAGATGAGGAAAGAAGCAGCAGGAATTCTCGAGGGATATAATTCTGTGTCTGTCATGATAGGACGTTAAAGCTCCCACAGCCAAGTAGAATAAGCTGTTTCAACTTAGTCAGTCAATGCGCCTATGTGTTCGCAAGTCTAAAAGATTAAGTCTCAAATGCAGCCTCATTTTCGTTGTGGTGATCTCATCGACTCATAATGAACTTTATATCGATGTCGAAGTCGATTTTTTTTTTACTAAAATTCTTAAATGCTGTTGTATAGGATAAATTTCAATTTCCACCTCTTGTAACCGATTCTTATCTAAATAAAAAACCAAATACACTTACTATCACTTTATCCTAAACTGATCTATTCTTCACTCATCAATTCTATAGCTGCCCTGGAAAACGCTGAAGCAGATAATTGAGTACTACTATATGTGGAAGACCACCGATCGTTATGTGCAGCAGAAGCGGGTCAAGGCCGTTGAGGCGGAACTCAAGCTGAAGCAGGTCTACATACCCCAATATAACAACAATAGCAAAGGCAATGGGACCAGTGTAAAAGCAGGCAGTGGTGGAAGTGGCATTTATAATGGCACAACCAATGGTGGCACCGACTTGTCCAACAATGGTAAACCCTGCGAATCATGTGGAACAACTAAATCCTGTCAGGTAAGGCAGCGAAATTTTTATGTTGGTACAGTTCTAACTTCCCTCGACCTCTTGACTTCTTCAGTGGAACTCATTTAGCAGCGGACATATAACGTGTCGTTTGTGTCAGAGCTGTTGGGATTACTGGAGAAAGTACGGCAGTATGAAGTCGGCGCACAAGGGTGACGTAAGCGAAGCCGATGTCAAGAAGAAGATAGTGATAACGGCACCACCAGCGTCAGCAGCAGCTGCAACAACGCCCACCGCTGTCGTTGACCTTAACGACGACGAAAAAATCAGTGATCTTACAAATCGTCAATTGCACAGGTAAGCCGGACTGAGATATATTCAGAAAAGTTGTTTACAAATAATCGTGGTTTCTCCGCAGATGTTCCATTGTAAACTGCGGCAAGGAATTCAAACTAAAGACCCATCTGGCACGGCATTACGCGCAAGCGCATGGCATTGCCATCAGCTCTGGGTCGCCGCGGCCAATCATGAAAACGCGCACTGCCTTCTACTTGCACACGAATCCCATGACGCGCGCTGCCCGAGTTGTCTGTCGCGGTATTGTGAAGCCCAAAAAGGCGGCGCGGCAAAGCGCATACGCCATCAATGCGCTGCTGGTTAAGCAGGAATGTAAGTATAAGATATAAGCAATATCGCTGCTAGATTACTTACGACTTGCCACTTTTTCCCTTACAGTTACAAATCGTATTAGCGGTAAATCGCCGGTGGACATTAAGAAGCTGCTCTTGCTCAAGCCCAAGGATCGTGGAAGTGTCACTAAAATTGCCAATCGCTTGGGTGCACCTGGCAGTGGTCCGCACGAATGGCTGGTGCTAACGCCCAAGGATAAAATGCCTCAGCCCCTTGTCGTCTCATTCCCCAAACCGCCAAAAGCGGCAGATGGCAGTTTAGTTTACGATCGCGTGCCCAACAAATCTCCCGATGTTGTGGCAGTGCCGGCTGAAAAAGAACTATCCATAATTCCAGCGCAAGCAACATCCACGATACGAAAGCGAGCGCACGAGGAGCAACCGCTGAATGGCAACGAGGGTATGTTTAGGAAATATCATTCATTAACAACTTTGATTACACTTAAAAAGTGTATTATCATTTTTTTTTATTATCTCCGACCACATAAAGTATATATATTCTTGATCTGCGTGAAGAGCTGAGTCGATGGAGCTTTGTCCGTCTGTCTGTTTCTACGCGAACTAGTCCGTCAGTTTTCTATCTATCGAGTTGAAATTTTGCACAGTCTTCTTTTGGCTGCACGCTGCGAATATGTCGGGTATACAAGGTAGTGCAAAGACTTACTCCATTTCGCATGCGCACAACTTTGTGAGTCTGTGACTCTTCATTTGGCAGATAGGTCTTAGGTTGGGTATTTGAATTTTTTAGTTTTCATTTGATTTAATTTTATTTTTGATATAATTTTGAAAAATGTCAACAAACACAAAATTGTGAGTCTGTGAAGTCATATCAAAATTTTTTTTTGACAAGCGACGCATTGCACTACCTTTTATTTTTTGTATTTTGGGCCTGTTTCGGCCGTGATTTAACATGTCCGTATGTCAAGACGTTGAAACTAAAACCGCGATTCTGATGTGTCCAAAAACCACATAGTGAACCGGAATGGAACGAATCTGTCCTAATTCTTGAGCAGATTCCTGTTTGAAAGCTTTGCTTCGCGCAGTGAGGAATTAATACAGTTTTTAAAATGTTTCACTGTTGTTTTTGTTTTATATTATTTTATAGATTAACTTTAATATTAAACTTCTCTTTTGTAGTGACCATAGTGCCCAGTGGCCCTCCAGCAAAGCGACCAAACAAGGATCCAATGCCTTCGCATTGTCCCAGTCCCGAACAGTTTGCTGCCATGATGGCTGCATCGGGTCAGCCGCTCTCCAGGCATCATGTAAGTCAAATCTTGAGGCTAACTGATCTATCCAAGATTGATCGTTGCTTTATTTTCAGCTCAATGGCAAGCAGAAGATTGCACAAATGGCACGAGGTGGCAATGGACGCAAGCAGGTCATCAGTTGGATGGATGCCCCGGACGATGTTTACTTTAGAGCTACCGATGCACACAAGTGAGTTGAACAAAATATTGTCTAAAACATGAACATGGCAACATTTTTTGCTTTTATTTGTAATTTGAAGGAAATCACGAAAAATACTCCCAGCCGTGGATTTGCGTCGTGCGGCGCGTAAGCCATGGCGCACACTGCCCATCAAACCTATGGCTACCGAGCCGAGTAGCAGGCCCATTGAATCACAAATCGTCATTCTCGACTGACCGTCGCCGCCGGCACATACCACCGTAGCAACAGCAGCCACAAAGTTGCTTTCGTCTTCAGCAAACAGATTCGAGCAGCAACATCCTCCATTTCCATATACAATGGATGCATTGCTTAACTAGTGACCAATCTTTGGTTAAATGGCTTGCCATGTACATACACCCCGCATGCATACGTTCAGATAGACAGACAGAGAGACCGACAGGCACCCAATAATACGCATACATTATACACTTAGCGTAAGCTAGAGTTTACAGCATCACTGTATGACATTGGTTCATTCACGTTCGGCATCAGGAGTCGACAGCAACAAAAAAACAAAAACACTTTAATAGCGCTTAAATAGTTGTCTTTTAAAACAAAAACCAATAGTAAGATAATAAGTGTTAAGGTTTTCAGTAACATACAAAACGCGAAACACAAAAATTGTATTTACATTTTTTAAATTTCAAATCTCAAAATTATGATTGTGGTCTCCCTTTTTCAAACGTTTTAATTTTTTTAACCCTGTTTGTAATGTTTTTTTATTTTGTTTGAACATGTCTCAATGATGAACCAGATACGTAAATTTGAAATGTAAAGGCCTCCCCGTAATTTTAAAATATTTTTCACTTCAAATTTGAACGTGCAAAAAATGCGAAAATTATTTTAAAATTGTTTAAACGCTTTAAAAAATTAAACAAACGAAAATTAAACATTGATAATAAATGTGACGTGCAAGATTATTTAAAAAAATATATATATAATTTTAACAGACAACATCTAAAAATTGTACAGTAAAAGGAATAAAAGTAAATTCGAATAAAATGTATTTTCATAATTTATATAAATCAAATTAAAGTTCGGTACTTTACACAAACACACACAACACCACACAAACATAGAGCATATTATTTACGCCTAAAAATATCTAAGAAAAATCTTTTTTAAATACATTTCAAAATGTATGCATAATACTACTAATATTAAAACTTTCGCAAAGTTCTAGAGTTAGAGCAGCAAGGCAGGCAACGGAAACCAGCAGAAACACATTTAAAGCAAATTATTATAAACAAATTCTAATTGTAAGCCGATATACTTTTAATTTTACATATTAAGCAATTTTGTAAAATAAAAAAGCAACTTTTCAAATTAAAAAGGTTAGTTAAGTGAACAGAAAGGGAATGAAAGCCACAACTAATGTCAAACACCAGCCCTCCCTCGCCCAAGAGCCACGTAGATTACGCGAGTTTCCGGAATCATGGAATCTGGCTTTTGTGTTAAATATACATATATTTCGTTTTCTTTACAAGTGAACAGCAATTTTATAGGCGGCAAATAGCAATAACGAACCGAGAGTCAAGCAACAGAAGCAAATCAAACAGAGCTATATACATATAGTTATATACCTATATATTATATACAGATATACAATATAACATTACATCACTTGCGCATTGCATAATACAAAACGCAAATACATTTTTACAGAGCCAAGACCGACGACGAAGACAGATTAGTGTGAGACAAGCAACAGAAAAAGTTTTCCAAATAAAATTTTAAAACTAAACATTTTTCCTAAAAATATTCAAAGAATCCACGTTTTTATTCGTGCCAACAATGTACAACTAAAGTTTGTTCCTCTACTTGGTGAAGCTGGCTATACACAGTGAGGCATTGGTGCCACCAAAGCCAAATGAGTTCTTCAGGGCTATGCGCCGTTCTGGCCCCTGTGAAGTGGTCCAGTCGCAAGTGTTTGTTACCACATTGACATTTACATCCAACTGCTCGATGTTAATCGAGGGCGGCAGTTTATTTTCAGCACAGGCGAGCACCACAAAGAGTGCTTCCAGATTGCCCGACGAGCCTAGCAGATGCCCATGGGCACCCTTGGTTGAGGATACACGAACCTGTTGCACATGCTCGCCAAACACACGTCCAATGGCATGCGATTCGATGCGATCTCCAGTTGGCGTGGATGTCGCATGAGCATTCACGTAACTGATATCCTCGAGGGCCACGCCGGCATCCTTGATTGCCCGCTGCATGGCCAAGGTTGCGCCCGTACCATCTTCGCTGGGCGATGTGATGTGATACGCATCGCCGGATAGCCCATAGCCCAGCAGCTCAGCTAGGATGGGTGCTCCCCTGGCACGTGCATGTTCCAGCTCCTCTAGTAGTAGTACAGCCGAGCCTTCACCCATAACAAAACCGTCCCGCGATTTGTCGAAAGGTCTTGAGGCCACCGCTGGGTTGTCATTAAACGCTGTGCTCAGCGCACGCAAGCGGCAGAATCCAGCTATTGATAGAGGATCAATGCAAGCCTCGCCACTACCAGCTAACATCACATCCGCATCACCGTTGCGTATAAAGCGAAGAGCATCTCCAATGGCATGTGCGCCCGTAGCACACGCTGTGGAAACGGAATGGTTAGGTCCCCTCAAACCATGACGCATACTGATATGACCACACGCCATGCTGGGCAACAGTCGCGGAACAAAATAGGGACTGACTCGATTGTAGCCACGCTGCAGCTGCTGCCAGGTGCCATAGACCTCTGTCAGATCGAACATCCCCATGCCGACGCAAACGCCAAACCGCTCCCGCTGCTCTGCGCTCAACTCGCTCGGCTTCAGCTGTCCCGTGGCCAACGCTTCTTCCGCTGCCAGGACAGCCAGTTGTGTGGCGGGGCTCATTAATTTCAGGTCGGTTTTACTCATATGCTTGTCCAGTTGCAAGCTCTCCTTTGGAATCTGCGCTGCTACCTGGCAAGGCAGTCCCTTGAACTCTGGGCCCAGCTGTGAGATTGCCGACTCGCCGGCCAAAACGCGCTGCCAGGAATCTCGTACATTGTTGGCTAGGGGTGTAACGGCGCCGCTGCCTGTGATTACTACACGTCGCCGAGTAACAGTGGCCTGTGTGGAGGCTTTGCGTATTTGCTGGGTAAAGTTGTGGAAAATACAAAATGCACGCATTTTGTAATGGATATTTATAAAATGTAAGATAACTAAATCCGATTGTCCAACCGTTCGGTATCGACTTTTCGATGTTTTCAAGTCTATCGGGAGTATTCCAAAATTAGTTTTCACTTTGAAACCGTCCAAATGTGGCATTTTTCTTCTGATTTCATTGCAATTAACTGTAAGTGTAATTACAGGTTTACAGCGAAGTCCTATGGAATTAGTGAATAAGCACCACCATTCAGATGGATTAAGATGTACAGCCAATTCAATTAGAGGTATTGTATCAACTTTCTTTTTTATACTCAGAACCCATGATACAATAATTAGCCTCAAAATTATAATACGGTGTTTCGAACCGACATGGTCGCCTTCGATTTCCTGGTGTAGGGGGAAACTTCTATCGAAAGCTGTCGAAAAATGTAATTAACAACTGATTAGCCTTGGATTTTCTGTCTATTTTAGCCCTGTGGTTAATTAACAATGACTTAACAGTAAATTAGCAGTGACTTAACAGTGACTCATCAGTGACTTAGCCAGGACTCAACAGTGACTTAATCTGTTTGCGTCCTTAAACAAGGAATTAAGAATCAATTCCGGGATTTCTTGCCCATAGTTGAAATCAACCTACCAGAAACGCAAACTGCCATTTCAGTTCCTGAAATCTGCTTGAGTCCTTAAAAAATTCAGTTACACAATGAAACACAATCCTTACCAGTCTACAACAAAAGATGGTCCAACCACAAATGTCGTTTTTTTTTTATATTTCAATATTGGGTTTACCCAAGCGAATCAAAAAAAGTGTCTTTTCGCCAGTATATAAATGTAAAATCGCATTAATAGTCGTAAACAGCTTCGAACTCGAACCTGCGTACAAAATAACATGAAGCCAATCATATTAACATCAAGCAACACCATTTCTACAATTTCTTAAAATCTTGGACGCGGACGAAGTCGTGGCGGACAAACTGATCTCAGAGATGTTAAGAGATGGAGTTTTGACTTCCGCAGGTACAGAGTATTTTATAGTTGGGCTTGACTGACTATCTCACATGTTTATAAATGGATCCGAATATGGAGCTAAAGTCAATCTTTGGAAAACTTAAACGGAACTTTCGGGGATCATATCGATATTAAACATCGATAACAAACTTAACTTGAACATGCTTGAAGAGATCCTGCCTTGGGCTTACATCTAATTTTTCGGGATTACCCCATTATAATTATACTCTTTATACCTTTGGTAAAGAGTATAAAAAGTGGGATCAAATCAATCCTTTTCTATTCGGAGATTACATTTCTTTCCTTACCGCTTGGTATTGATTTAAGTCCGCATGTGTAGAATTTTGTATTAAGCATAAAAATTACCGAAAATAAGTATTAGAATCACAACGGCAGTTGATCCCACAAAGCTTAGTAATGTCTTGCCGCACCTGGTCTTCCCACATCAGTTTTGGTTGCCCCTACTGCTGTCTTTTCCAAAGAATTTTACTTCCGGCTTTCGCATCTTTTTTACAAGAGCATCTATATGGGTATCCATCGCTCCGCTGTTGGCTTATGCGCTTGGCTAGGTAAGAGTCCCATTATGACTCATAAATGACATACAGAAAAAGTGATTGGAAATTATACACATACATCAGAATATAAAGAAAATATATGATGACGGTCACGTCATAGACCGTATTTCACATGTAAATGATCATGGTATAATACTTAATCAGAAATTGTGTTTCAACAGCCACATCGCAGCTACAGTGAATAAAGCCAAAGGTGGTCTGGCATATATTAAGCATTGGTCCATACAACTAAAACATTGTACATAAAAGGGCTTAATCCCGAAACGAATTTACGTCCCGAAATGAATGTTTCGGTTAAAGGTTCTTTTTCGGTTTTCAATTAATTTCGGTCTTCGGTTTCGATACGGTACCCGGATTTTTATTTCGGTATACCGGTACGTACCGGTATAAGTACTACCTTTTTTAATATTGGAAAAATTAAATTCTGAGATAAATCTAAATCATTTTATTCCTTTTGATTCGTTTTGATTCGTTTTATGAATCAAAATTCAACACAAAATTAATGGTTTCACATTGATTCATACATCATACAATTCTGGGAACTTTGTGGAAAATTCTGACCACCAGTTAAGAATGTAGCTGTTTTGCTACAGACGACGAATTTTTTTATATTTCCAATTTGCATTGTATCCAAATGGAAATAAAATCACCCATAATAAGATTTTCGGCTTCAAGTTTAGTTGTGGCCACCTCCTCTGGTTCTAGTACGCGTACAATTTCGCGAACTGAGTGCCTCACTTTCCGGTGCAGAAGAAAGTCGTTATCTGCAGCCGCAAAACTGGAGCAAATGTTGAAAATGTCTTCCGCTGCAAATATTTAAGCATCCTGTAGGTTGAGCTCCAACTCGTGACCAAATCTACGCTGCGCTCTGCAAAGATAAACAAACCCGAAACTGTACCGGTACCAACGTTTTGGATTCGTTCCGGTGCTATCGGTTCCATTAATAAGGGTAAACGGTTTTCGGTTCTCAAAAAAAAATTTGTATAGGTTCCGGTTCCGGTACTTTATTTCAAACGGTTTATTTCGGTTAACGGTTCCGGTACGGGTTCCGGTATTAAGCCCTGGTACATATACTTAGTACGTCCTATTTTAGAATACTGCTCTAGTGTATGGGGCCTACAGTACAAAGAGCAGCAATCGTTAATCGAACCTGTGCAGAAACCATTTCTAATTTTCGCTCCTAGCAATCTACATTGGTGATCGATCAAGTTTAAAATTAATCGATCTTGGATCTGCATCACCGCAGAATATGCAGTGGTGTCCGAATGGGACACTTCTTCTTGGAATGGTTGATTCTCAATCGCTCCTCATTTTTATAGAATTTACTGTACCTCGAGGTTCACTCGTACATTCCGACCTTTACGTTCGTCATTTTGCAGGTCCAACTATGCCCTACCTGAACCTTTTCTTGTCTTATGCTCTAATTATAATTCACTTTCTTAAATTTTTTTTCGTTTGTAAAATAGTTTTCTGTTATTTTAAGTGAAATTTATCAGCACCTTGATTTATCTAAACTGTAAATCTATTATTTTGCTCTGCACATTTATTGACAACCATAATCAACTATTTTAAGTAAGCAGATCATTGTTAACCAAATAAATAAAGATATGAAAAAAAAAATGTTATAATAATTTTCGCAATCAATTTTATTCAATTAAATTTTGGCCAATCTGCAGCATAATAAGTAATGGTCACGTTTTTGGATAAAATCAGGCCATGTTTTATTCAATAAACTTAATGTTTTACTAATTACACAATCTATAAAGAATAGCGTCATGCTATTCATTTTTAAAATGCCAGGAGTCACCCTCACTTCATTGATCGCTTTCGCAGCTCAATTTCTAGATATTTTCTCTTCAATTCGTTCTTTTCTGACATCAATTTTTCAATAGCCAGATGGTGCCTTTTGTCTTCGGTAAGTTTTTGTTTATATAGAGTGCAAAATTCTTTGAGCGCGAGGTGGGTGCCGGAAGCAACATCGTTCACCAATTCGATGTCTTTGCCTATAATTTCCATATGGGTGGAGTCATCTTCGGTAACGGCAGCCATCGTAACGCGCCTTCCATCCACGACTGCCTTTTTGACAGATTGTAGGTAAAGCGGGTCAATACTAATTGCAGTTTTTGTGTCCTCTGGTTCATAATCAAATCCGGTAGTATCGAGCGCACTGTGATCTTGATCCTCTTCGGGCACCACGTCTTCCACATCTATATCGTACGCAGCATTGGACACCACATGATAATCCTCGTCTTCTGATGCACTCATAATAATTTGACTGAAATCGTCGTTCATACGGCTAAGACTGGCAATGGTTTCCTCAGCCGCGCTCAAACTAGTCTCAAAGGGAATATTATGCATTTCATTTTTCTCCACCTTCTTTAGAATGAATCGCTTCCAGTCCTTCAACGCCTGTGATTAATTAAATAAGAACACAAACATAGCTTAAGTAACATCACGAACTCACCTTCTTCCACGTAGCCACGTCTTTATGAGGCGGCCCGTGACCATTCAACTCCGATGTCAGTTGCTCCCACAGCAACTCAACTGAATTGCGCGTGTCCCAGGTGGGATTCTGAAGCAAGCGCGGGTGCTTCTTGATGAAGTTGACCAAAACCACTTCCTGTGCTGGGTTGCGTGGCTTCCCCCTGTTTCGCTCAATAGTACTCGGCCGCTGTTCGATCTTGATTTTTTGTCTCGGCGATTCAATCTTGAATTTATCTCTGGGAGATAAAAATGCATTATTTGGGTGCATGCGGTGCATATGTTTGCTAAGGTTTGTTGTTGTCGTCTTATAGGAAAGCTTGGCCTTGCATATGTTGCACAAAGCAAATGTGTCGTCCACCGCTCGAAAGAAGCTCCAAATTTCGCTAGTTCGTCGTTTTATCATGACTAAACTTTAGTTAATTATTTGCCTTCACCAATAATTTGTTAGCGTTGCGACGCCTGGCTGAATGATACACTGATTCGTGCGTCAAGCTCGGAGTGGTTCAAATAATCGAACTTGTTATCGGAACTTCTGTAAGGCATTGTGGATGTGTTCAGCAGATCATTTCACATGATTTAATATTGTAAATTTGTAATTGTCAAACAAACAAATCTTAAAAATTACTTTTAAAGACATCCACATAATAAAACCAAGGCGGATCAATCCCGGAGAAATTTATTGATTGTCTGAAAAAATATAAAAAGTTCAATTTACTTCTAACATTTTGCCTCCCAAGAATGGTCCGATTAACAGCTTTTGGATATTTATGAGCCAAAGATAGGGTTCCTCTATTTTTTAACTAAAAGATTGTACTATGATCTTTGCCCAAATCATATTAAACTTCGGTCACAAATTTAACATAACAATATTTATAACGTGGCGATGTCTAAACCTGTGTCTGCTACCACTTACTCAACT
>JBAMBO010003933.1:0-53993 GCA_037044535.1 Lordiphosa magnipectinata
TCGCTGGCCAGCGGTCAATAAAGTAGGTCTGAGCTAATTTGTGTCGTCTTATTTTCACATTAGGTCACTGTCCGTTCGCTGCTGCACTGTTAACGCTATCAGTCACGACACAGAGAGGGAACGAGCGAGTACCATAGCGCCCATAGCCACTGGTGGCCGAAGTCACTCGTGTTTTTGACACTATAAAAGTGGGAATTATTGGTGAGTACAGAAAGCAATTAAATCAGCTGCCCAGTCGGAACTGAATACATGCCAGAAGTACAGATTTCATGCCTACTACTCAAGTAAGAAGGCATGAGATATCCTGAGTGTTCCGCTTCGTATTTCATAAGCAACGCCGTAAAACTCAGGGGTTGTTGTTGTAAACGTTAACCGTTTGGTTCTCCTTACGAACTCATACAGAATAAACAAGTGAGAAAGTCGGACAAGCCCGACTTTAAGATACTCTGTTCCAGATAATGCCGTCGCTCGCAGTTGCTCGCTCGTTATACGAGTTATGAGCGTTAAACGCTGTTTTACGCGTTCTATGCGTTATACTCTGTTATACACGTTATACGTTGTTATACGCTCATCTCTAAGTCTCTCTCTCTCCCAAAGATTGTGTTTGTTTAAATACAGCGTTGGTTGGCAGGAAGTGGGAGGGTGGCTCATAACTTGTGTATCGTAAATCGATAAATAATTTTGATTACTAGATTTCTCTCGAAGGTACGAACAATCTATCATTAAAATTGTGGAAGACATGTCTAAATCTAAATCTAAATTTTACCATCTCTGAGATCCGTTCGTTCAAAAAGACGGACAGCCAGACAAACAGACGGACATTGCTATAACAACTCGACTGTTGATGCTCATCAAGAATATATATACTTTATAGGGTCGGAAATGATTCCTTCTTTCTCCCTGTTACATACTTTTGCACAAACTTAATATACTCTATGTACCTTTGGTACAGAGTATACAAATCAAGTAAAGGTTCCTTTAAAAAGAAGAGTGTGCTTCCATTTTGTTTTGTTGATGTATTTTTAGCCCAGCTATTATTTTGTGGCTGCTCAAGGCAAATCACTTTAAAATGTACATGACAGAGCAACACGTCCAAATGATAAAATTCTTAGAAGTTCGTTTTGTTAGTGAAAATTCGTTTTGGAATTGTTTATTCTTATTAAAATTTTGTAAATCAAAACTGTTCAAATTCAATCAAGCTCCTACTCAAAGTTTGAATGCCCTTTTTAAAGGGAAGGGGATCATGAAGTTGTGCAAGTGTATGTAAAAGCCAGTAGAAAGCAGCTCCGACCATATAATATTCTTGATCAGCATCAACAGCCGAGTCGATTTAGCCATGTCTGATCTGAGACTATGAGAGATAGAGTCACATATTTTTGCATGGACGAGATATAGAATTCTGCGATGGTTGAACCATTGAACCTTTTCTAGACAAATCAAAGTTGAGGAAGGAAGGGGAAAAATGGCTGGAAGCATTCCGCATATATATCGATGCAGAGGAGATACAGTCTGTACTTCGCCACAGAAATAAATTATTGCATCTGGGCGGTACTCAACAACAGGAGGTGGCCTACTTTATACCTGGTGCTTTGGATGAATACAATAAGGAATTAGACAATAATGTCTTGAAAGTACTAATAGAAAGATTGACAGAACATTTTTCTCCGAAGAGGAATAAAATTTTTGATAGACATTTACTTAGTTCCCTAAAACCTTTGGTAGGAAAGAGATTCAATCAATTTTTGCTAAGACAACAAATTGGAAAATGTTCATTCGGTTCGTCCAAAACGGAGATTGGTATGATTATGTTAATGGACAAAATAATTGATGCTTGGGCACCTATAAATTTAAAGTAAAAGATGATCGGAAAAGAACATTCGTTATCGGAGATCGGAGATATAAATTGAGAAACAATCGCTCCTAATGGATGCAAAGACATCAGCAGGGGCGATAAATAAAATCAGTCATACTTATCCGAAACATTCGACACAAGAGTGTTCCCGATGTGGGGACAAGAACACAACATTAGCTTAGGAAATCAAAGCCATAGGAAAGCCACATTACTTGGAACAGGGTATTTTGCAGTCAGCGCATTCGACTGCATAACTCTTACTTGTTTTTAATCGCTTTCTCCATAAGATTAAGCATTTTTTCCTTTATGCTCGTATCATACAACTCATTAGCGCTTCCATTCAAAAGTTTTCAAACCAAATGTAACAACTGTTGGAACTTTTATCTTGAGTGGCATTTTATACTCATGAATCATTCATAATTTCAACTTTATCTAACTCCCATTTCAGCATTGCGCAATGTTTATTCATTAAGTTAATGGCTTCATTGCATTTGAAGGCATCAATAACATGTGGCCGAGGGTTGATGGAGTTGTGGGGGTTGGGAAATACAGGCAGCCAGTGGCAACCGCAGCTTAGTAATAATGATGATACATCCACACCTAATTTGCTGCTAATTAAGTCAAGTGCCTCAGATTCAACTGGGAGAGTGAATGAATGAATGAATGACTGACAATGCAGCCAGTTAGCGTGGGGCGGGCGCAGTGTAATGCAGTTTGCCGTTCAACTTTTTCATACATGTTTCCATGTGTGTGTGTGTGTGTGTGTAAAAATTTGTTTTATCCTTTGACTTAATATTTATTGCAGTTGACTGCCTGTTTGAAAACATAAGCAAACCTGACAGGCAAACAACAAATAGGAAGAGAAAACTATTTTTGAAGCATACGAAAACTGAAATACTCTCAAATTAGTTTTGAAAATTAAATAACCTGAACCCGGGCGTATTTGTATCAAATATTTTGAGTTGATATAGACTAAATAATGGAATGGTAAAAAAAGGCTGAGCGATTTCTGAGTTGATAAATTAAGAAATAGTTCTTTTACTTGGTGTTATTATCAAGGCTGCAAACCGGTGCTGAAACGAACCCTTTAAGAACCGGTCAGGTCCGTCAAATTGGAGCTCGAACCGAAACCCCTGTACAAACAAGCATTTAAGTCATTTTCATAAGTTCTTTAATATCTTTCTCAATATTCTGAACGCAAAAAGTTATTTTTTAGTACAGAATCGCTTAAATTGATAATTATTAATAACTATTTTCTTCGAGAAGAAAAAAAAACGTAAGTCAAGTTGGGAAAGGGGAAAGCAAATATAGTACATTTACCAACAAAGCATTTGGTAAATCATTTTAACAAGCCCTTTTCTGAACATAAGAGATTAATTTCCAGTCCGATTTAAAGAAGACTAAAAAATGAGTCACGCAAATACTCAAAATGTGATTTATAAAAATACGGCTAGCAAATTGAACGGAAATTGATCAGAAAAGCGGGCTATGAACGACTTTTCAAGAACAGTCTCGGCTAGGGTACCATATTCTCCCGACAAAAGTATAGTTTATGACTGTTTGATCAGATATTTCATTAAATACTGGATGGGTATGTAAGTAGAAGGTAAGTCTTCAAAAATTCAAAGACTAAGCACTTTTGAAAGACTTTTTAGAGGACCTATGAATGATAACAATAAGGAATGTGGTCCAGTAGACTTGGCGGCAACTTACATAATTAGCTTGGTAATCTGGACGCGTTCACCTGAACCAATTATGAACCCAGATTCGAACCAAAACCTTAGGTTCGATTAGTTCAGGAACCGGTCCGCGAACAGTGCCTTATACTTTAACACGGGTCCGAAGCTCCGGACCGAACCTTTACCAAAAAATTTTACAGGTTTGCAGCTTTGGTTATTATACTTATGGAGGCATGCTCAGCCACTATACATTACCGTACTTTCCCCTGATTTTCGGAAACCAATACCAACTTTTTTCTGCGCTTCTCGTGATTTTTAAAAGAAATTTGAAGAAATATTGTTTTAAAATAAATACATATCGATATTTCTGCATGTTTCTAGTTGCGGTCGTCTACAACAATAATTTTCCACCAGGGCTTAATAGCGGAACCGGAACCGTTAACAGAAGTACCTGAGGGCCATAAGTTGCGGCTTTGCTCGCAATGACTGTTCCAAACAATGAACTGCCTGGAGCTGCATTATGCAACGGTCACCGCTAATATCCAGTTTGAGGCAAAACATTTGTTATATAGCTTTGTCAGCAATTTTGACGCATGAGAGGGATTACCCCGTATAAAATTCGCGATCTGGGCTCTCGAAAATCTCGTGCAACTGCTGATTTGTTTTTATACTCTGTACCGAAGGTACACTCAGGGAAAAATGGCATAGTAAAAACTATAACAATCATATTTGATTTTACTATGCAATTTTTGTATTAAAATCATTTAATATGCACTTTCATTATATTTATTTATTTGACAGAAATTCCTGGTGCTACAAGTGTATACTTAATGATTATTGCACCAGTCACAAAAACATAAGAATCAGCGAACAATTACTTAATATTACTTATTATTATTATTAAAATTAGTTATATAATTTAATTTTGTAGATAGAAATGTAATTTGACCCTAAATTGCGTGACACTACTAATACTCTTCAAGTTTGGTGGGAGTTGGTTTCACAACCGAACAGTGTTTACAAAAAATTGGCGTTCAGAGCTGGCTAGTGTATGGCGAATTGCGATGAGATTCAAAGTTCTCGTTGAGACGGCAAAACTTATTTTGTCATATAAATACGATGGTTGTCTAGTGTATATTATCTTATGTAATAGTAGCAGAGATCTATAATCAGTCCAAGTCTTAAAATCAAGGTCATATATCTGTCTGGCAAAGCATGTAATGTGGTCAGTTCTTTTCTTATTATACACATACCTAGCAATGTTATTAAACGCTACATTAAGTCGTCTCTGAGAAGCAGCGTCACAGTTTCCGAATATTTCAATTCCATAACAAAGAGTGTGTGTCAAGTACGTCTTTGCAATAAGGAGTCTGAGATTAGTCGGCAAATAAGATTTAGTCAACGAAAGCTGTCTTAGTATTCCGTAGGTTTTTCCAGCGGCTTTAGTCACTTGTTCATTCCAGCTAAGAGTGTCATTAAAAGTTATACCTAGATTAACGGCTTGAGCAACATATTTTAAAGGGGTGCCTGCAATATTCAGTCGAGGTAGATTTGTGGTACTTAGTGACTTTTTATAAATTACTATGCATTTACATTTTGCTGGATTTAGTGATAGTCCGTTACGTTTAGCCCATTAGCATTAACATTCCACAAATCATTGTTACATATATCGACGCACTCATTTATTCTATTTAACGGACGGCTTACATACATCTGCACATCATCTGCATACATGTGGACATTACAATTAGACAACATATCTGGCAGGTCATTTACATATAATGAGAACAGAAGGGGACCAAGGACTGACCCCTGGGGGACACCTCGCTTAAGGTACAAAGTGGATGATATCTCAGACTCCGAAACCACTGCCTGTCGTCTATCACAAAGGTACGATTTAATAAGTTTTAAAGCAGTATTTGCGAATTTATAGAATCTGTCTAGCTTCGTTATTAAGATTTCGTGGTTAACGGTGTCAAATGCCTTGCTAAAGTCGAGTTGTGTTAAAAGTGTAACATTTCCGTTATCTCTGTTATGTTTATTATTGCCGTGGTGCAACTTCTGTTCTTCCTATATCCTGACTGTTTATTAGTTAACATTAAGTTGTCCGTTAAAAAATTTACATATTTGATTTGCTATTAACTGTTCTACTACTTTTGACAAAAATGGTAAAATTGAGATTGGTCGAAATTGATTGTTTCCTTTTGGTATAGGAATTATTTTTGCGAGTTTCCATATTTCTGGGAAGGTTGATGTCGTAAGGACTGTGTTGCAGATATGGGTAATGTGGGGTAGAATTTGTGGGAGGATAATTTTAAAAAATTTTGTATTCATGTCGTTCAATCCTATTGCATTAGACTTAATTTTAAGACTAATAGAATCATATTTAATCACCTAATTTTCTTTGCGCCATTTATATGATCTATTCGGGGAATTCGAACTTGAGAATTACAAGTGGTCTGATGTTCTTAGGCAGATGGTAGATTCAATTCAATACAAGTAATATCAGGAGGAGCAGGTGAAGGTGGTACCGGAGTACAAATACCTTGGGGTTACCCTGACACCTACAATGAGCTTTAAGAAGCATGTGGCAGCCAGGACAAAAGAAGCAAAGGCGAGTATAAACTCTGTGTTAGCGAATTTCATCAACAAGGGGACAGTGAACCTAGCATCTAAATGGAAAATCTTTAACTCAGTCAGCAGAACGGTACAGTGCTATGGAGCTCAAGTCTGGGGTGGAGAAATAAAGGAAGAGGCAGACCAACTGCAGCGATATTTTTTAAAGAGGATACTCAAACTACCAGATAGCACACCCAACTACATATTGGGAATTGACGCAGGGCTAGAAGATGGACACATCTATAGTCTAACACTTCATCTCAAATACCTATCAAGAATTTTATTTGAGTATGAAGATTCTAGACTCCCGCATATCCTTGCTGAAAAAATGATGCGAAATAATTTGAGGTGATTTGCGAGGCTTAGGGAAATGTTCGCGCATCATGGCATATCACTCGGAGACAACCAATCGCATGCATATTGAATTGACCGCAATGTTCGGTTCCTAAGCGCATCAAAAGCAGATAACCACATGCAACACATGAACAAGGCGTCAGTAAGTGCATCAAGAGTGTATAAAAACCTTAATTATGCAATAGGGCCCACATACTGCAACGAGTCTTTCAAGCAAAGCGAGATAACTTGGATAATGAAGGCCAGAGAAGATCTTTTATGGTTAAACAGCTGCCCAAGAAGAATTGTAAATGGAGGTATATGCTCACTATGCAATATGTCTGAGCAGGAGGACATGCAGAATTTTGTAGGACGATGTCCAATACTGCCGGAATTTCGTTGGCGTTATTTCAAAACTTGTACGTTTACCGAGGAAGAGGTGCTGACGGCCCTGAACGGGGGGATGGGATGGAATAATCTGGCGAATTATATAGAGATGGCTACTAATTATAGAAGAAAAGTCATAAATGAAAATTTTTAAATAATATGCAGAATATGAAATTTTGTTAATTATATGTAAAATATGTATATGCTTATATATGTAATTGTTTTTTATGTCATACAACAGAAGGAAAGCTGACGGTTTTAAACCAAGCTTTAAATGTTTGTTTATTATTAGTTAATCAATGTAAAGCTATGAAAATTATCAAATGAAAATAAACACTTATCTATCTAAGTAGTATCTTAGAAAGCTTTTCGTCAGCGCGCGCCATAGCGCAACCGAAATCGATGAGACGACGTTCCAATTGTGTTCAGACCAAGGGTCCCGAGTTCGAATCCCCGCAGAGTAAGTTAACATTTTTAAATACAATTTAATATTATATAATTCGGTGTTTTTTAGAGCCGAACTGGTGGTGGCTCCAATATGGGGGACTGCAACTCTTGATTCAGAACAAACTAATTGGATTAAAAATTTAATTTAAAAAAAAAAACAACAAATTTTGTAATATTTTCATATTTAAATAAAAGTGTATACACTTTTTATTTACGAATTTCATATTTTATGCTAAATCAATGGTGAAAATGTTAAAGTCAAAGTGTAAATATTGAAATTTCAGAGCATTTTTGACTCAGTGTACACAGAGTATATTAAGTTTGTGCATTTGGGTACAGTGCAAATTGGAAATTTCCAAAAATTGGTCCTCTCTGGCAAAATCGCACTTAAACGTGTTTGAAACCATGAAAACATTTTTAACTGTTGTTCAAAATCGTCCACAAAGTACCCACAATTGTATGAGATTTCAAAAGTCGGGGCTATTCTCTGGAGTAAAATTAATAATGAATCCGCTAAGAAGTTGTATAGATTCAACTACATTGAATGCAATTATGTTTCTGCGAGAAAATCACACATTTTTGTGATTCTTGTCGGATTTGGGATCGGATATTCCACAAGTTGTATGTCTGCCAAACACAAACTTAAAATCGGTTATGAATCGGTCTTTGCGCTGATTCTTAATTGCTTAAAATCGGGTATCTTTCGAATCGGTATTGAACCGAGCCAGTAATCGGGTCTGACACAGATTCTGAGACGGTTTTGCGAATGCTCTGAAGCGGGCTTTGCACCTGCCGATTCGGAATCGTTAATGAACCGGTATTAATTCGATATTTTGCACCGGTTTTATAATAGGCTTTCACCTTTTATTGTTTTCTTTTTGAATCAGGCTTTTTCACCGATTCTTAATTGTTTTCGCAGGGGTATGGAACTAGTTCTGAATCTTTATTTACCCCAATATCATTTGTATTCAAAGCTATATGTGAAATGTTGAACCTACCTTCCCGCCCATTTGTCAACGACACGGAAGTCATCTGCACCCTCTGCAAGAGAACTGTCCCATTTTACAAGAGAGCTGTATTGGCAGCAAGGGAAATTAAGCCAACAACGAACCATTGAAATTTTAGACCAGAGTCGGGCGCGTCCCTATCTTCTCTGCATACAATACTGCTCTGCGGCAGCAAATTAGACACACCGACAGTATACGAGCTTATACTGCGCTTTTTCGAACAACAACGAAGTGCTAAATTGGTTTATTTCATCGGTTCCAAATCGACTTTGAGTTGGTTCTAAATTTAGTTGAATCTGATCAACTTTAACCAATACCACAGGATCTCAAAGATATTTTTGCCACTTTGGGAGTTGAACCGATTCTTAATTTTCTTTGCGTTGGTTTCAGCACATTGAATCTTTATTGATTTGGCTTTTTCGCAAGTTAATAATCAAGTCTGCACCGGTTCTCAATCTTTTTTTGCTGTTCATAGTACCTCTTATATAAAAAGTATTACGAAATCAAGAAATGCACACATATGCCTGCATATGTGTGTGAGCGTGTACGTTGCCAACTGAAATGACAAATGACTTTTGCTTTTGCCTCTGCTGCTGTTGTTGTTGTTGTTGTTGCCTCAAGTTAAGTTAAGCCAACAAGAAAGTTAAACACTGACAATGAGATTTATGAGAACTCACACACACACACACACAGTCACACAGAAGGACAAACGGACAAACGAGTCCTGCCTGGCTGCACGTATTCTGATGTGCATTAAAGCATGTCTAACCTAATTCAATTGTGCTCCAGGATATACACACACACACACACACACACACTGACAGAGTCGTTTAAATAATGGCTAACCCCAATCATGGTTAGCTCTTGGTCCTGGGGCCTTCAACTGTTGTCCAGCAATGCCGCGAGGATTTTGCCACATATACCCTAAATGTCAGCAATGCTCTGGTTCTGATTTGCATTCTCAGCAGGGGAAAATGTCTTTGGTTGTTATATCGATACTTAAAATTAAAAATGTGAATCATTCCCATGGAAATATAGAAGTCAGCCCTCGCCTGTTAGAATGTGTTTGATTCTAGACGGCTTAAAGTAGAATAATTGCACATTAATAGTCAATTATCTACAAAGAACAACTAGTTTTAATGCCTCTCGTTGAGGACTTCCGTGCTGCCACTTGTTGAGGACTTTTGTGGTGCCTCTCGTTATAAAATATAAATACTTTTCATATGCAGTAATGACATATCAATACTCTTTACAATTACTTTCTGTTAATAAGAAATGTATCTTAACCTAAGAAGTTAGAAAAAAAAAACAATAAAAATTACACATATTGAATCAGAAAGAAACTTTAACGATATTTCCTATTAGTCGAACGGGAATTGTACCCTCTAAAATTTGTTTCAAAAAGCTAATGAGCCAGTATTAATGAGACTTAAGGGCATAAGGCCGGCCTAAGATCCAACTCTAACTTCAAGATCATGTGGCCCAATTTTTAAAGTGTTATCTATAAACTATATTGAAATTTTTAACAACTATTTACATATATCCTCAAGGCCGTTAGAATTTCACAGCCGGTTCAGATAGAGTGCTAGTTTACACACGGTATCTGCTCTTTACTAAGCTTTAGAACTTACATTGTACGCAGTTGGAACTGCAAATGCATGTGCCCGATTGCACGAGAGACGAAAGTCTTCAACAAGAGGCGCCACGAAAGTCCTCAACGAGAGGCACCACACATAAACGCAAGGCAACAGCAGCAACGCCTTGAGGCTTTTTGGACACAAGCACACAGCCCTTCTGTGCAGTACACACCTGTTGCAGCCCTTGCTCCAGGCCCTACTGTCGGCGTCGTGCTGGTTGGCAACAGCTTCAACCACATCATTTCATCATCCTTCTAAGGAAAGTGTTCCGGACCAGTCCACACTTGCAGTCCAGTCCCCGCAGCCTACGCCACTTCATGTCTACGGACCTGTATTCGATCCTGCACTTACATGTTTCCAATCCAACATTGAGTTTGATAGCTATGTGCTCGCTCCGGTCAGTTTATCGCCGGTTGCTCAAACCAAACATTGAGTTCGAGTGCTATTTGCTCGCTTACCACGCAGTACAACTTAAAACAATTGGCCCTCCGAAAAAGTGAGTATCAGATTACTTGTTTGTTTATTATTATTATTATCTTACTGCTATAAGTACATGGAGACTTATGTTTATGGCACTAATCACAGGTTGACATCGAATTGAAAACAATACAAAAACATACTAACTTAAACTAAGGATAAATTATATAAACAATCAATAATTACATTAGAAAATTTAAAAAAGGAATGGTTATATTTTTACCATTGTTTGAAATGGTTTTCTAAACTTTTCTTAAATAATGGTGCACTTTTTATCGATTTTAATATTGTTTGGTAAATGATTCCAAAGGCGAACAGCAAATGGGAAATAATGGAATTCTGAGGTAGCGAGTTCATTTTTAGGGCAGATTCGATTTTTAGTTTGTTGAGACGCAGCAAAATTTGGTATCTCATAAAGATATGAAGGCTCTAAAGTGTTAATTATTTTGTGCAGGAAAATGAGAGCTCTCAAGCAAATCCACGAGTTTAACGGAATGTCAAAAATTTTCTCTGCAAATTCGTATATGTGATCCTATCGTTTTTTGTTGTAGACATACCTAGCTATGTTGTTGAAAGCAACATTAAGTTTAGATTTAGATTTTGCACTACAACTACCGAACACTTATAAAAGCGAAGGTACTATGTATGTTTTAGCAACCAGTTGTTTAATATGTGTTGGGATGAAACTTTTCGTTAGATTTATTTGGTAAGCAACCTGTATCAAATGTCTTTTTATATCCAACAATGCACTTGGACTTTGTTGGGTTGATTTGTAAACCATTTTTCTTCGCCCAGCTCCGTATCAGTTCAAGTTCACTACGACTGACATACATCTGGACATCATCTGCATACATTTGAACATCACATTTAGACAGAACATTTGGGAGGTCGTTAACATATATCGAAAAAAGCAATGGTCCAAGAACTGATCCTTATGGGACGCCACGACTTAGTGACAGAAAATATGATCTATTTACAGTAGCTACACAGAAAAAACAAGAAAGAAAGTCGGTCAAGCCCGACTGTAACATACTCTGTACCCTTAACGTCGCAGCTCGCATTTGCTCACGAGTTATACGCGCTCATCTCTAAGTTTCACTCTCTCTCTCTCTCACTAAGATTGCCGTTCAATAGAATGCTGTGGTGTTGGGTGGGGGGGTGGGGGGTGTTTACTGGCCGTTTTTTGCTCATAACTTGAGTATCGTTCATCCGATCTTTATCATTCCTTCAGCAAATCGATAAATAATTTTATTTTCTAGTATCTCTAGAAGGTACGAGCGATCTATCTTCAAAACTGTAGGAGATATGACGTTTTTTCCAAATTGCGGGGGCGGGAGGGGGCGTGGCAAAAATTGAAAATAAACTTGATCTGCCTGCAAGAATAAGAAATATATGCCCCATACATGTCAAACCTCTATCTCTTACCATCTCTGAGATCTCTTCGTTCATACGGACGGACAGACGGACAGACGGACAGACAGACAGACGGACAGACGAACATGGCTATATCGAATCGGCTGTTGATGCTGATCAAGAATATATATACTTTATAGGGTCGGAAACGATTCCTTCTCCCTGTTACATACTTTTGCACAAACTTAATATACTCTATGTACCTTCGGTACAGAGTATAAAAATGTCGGGAATTTTTTTAAGCCTAAAAAGTGTGATTTGATCCCGACAGTAGGATTAAATTTTTAAATACGAGTGGGCATTTATCATTCCGAAAAGTATTGTTTTATGTACGGATCGTACTTAACAACCAATTGAGAGAGTGAGAGAGCGAAAAACCTGAGAGCAAAGGCAAATTCGCTCTCTTTGCATCTCTCATCGTTGTTCGATCTCCCTTTTGCATGCAGCATTGACCGCTTTTCGGCTTGCCAGCATTCTTTGTGTGCAGTTGAAGTGCGAAGTGAAAAGTGAAAAAACTAAAAAAAAGTGAAATGGCCGATGAAAAATCAACAACTTGAGAAAGCAACAACTTGCACCATATGGTGGAGAATTTGGCAGGTGAGTGTAAAGTGTATTCTGTAAAGTGTTGTAATTACTGCGGCGGTGTATGTGTGTGTTTGTATGTATGTACATACATATGTGAATTCAAGGCATTGCTTCGACACCGGGTTATACATATGTATGTATGTATATATGTCTTCACACCCAAGCCGAAAATCAGACGCACGCACTAAACACCAAACTAACGTTTGCATGTACACACAAAAATACTTAAATGCAAGTTTATTAAGTATTTTGTTTATTTGTCATTACATTTATCACATTATTTCCATTATTTACAGATGCAAGTGTTAAGTTCGAGCTCTTAAAGTTTTTGACAGCTGAAGACCTTAAAGAAGCGATTCCTGATTTAGTCCCTCGTATGGACCTTAGACAGAAGCTGTCCTGGTGGAATCAGACTGAAGTAAGTAGATTTAAATTTGTGTATCAAAATCGCAACCAGATCAAGAATGTTTTTGTGATTTGCCACTCCGCATGCCACAATTGTTCGAGACTCCTAGACATTTTTAGTTATCTAAAGTATTAATCTAGACATTTATAGTTATCTGCATTAGTTATCAGCTTAATCTTTAAGTTTTTTCTACTTGCAGCTTGCAAATGAAGACGATTCGATTTGTGCCCAATCAAAAGTGGCTAACTGGCTAAGCGAGAACGAGTATTATAGCGGAAAATTTTTATATATTTAATATTTATTAGAAAAATATTTTATTTTATTAAATGCAAAAACAATATCTTATTGCCTGTAAGAAAATATCAGCAAATATATAAATAAAAGAATCAGTCTCTACCGAACTAGAATATTATCACCTATGGAACCAAAATGAGTTCGGATATAGGGCAAAAATCTATCTCGACCGAACTAGAATATTATCTCTTATGGAACTAAGTTATGTTCGAAAAGGAGGACGAGTTTAAGTTCGGCCAGGCTAAAAGCGGGATCAAAATTTAACAAATTATCCGTACTTAAATTGTTCCTGTCGGGAATGATTCATGATATTCCAGGACTAACCCATTTTTATTACCATTTCGGCATGAATTGATCCCGGAAATCCCGGATTTTTTTTCCAGTGTACTGCTTGCGTTCGGTCATGCAGGTACGAGCTCATCAATTTTAATGCTGTACTGGAGAAATGATATAATCTACTAAGCTTTGTGCAGAGAGTCTCGTGATTGACTAAATCGAACGCTTTACTATAATCTAGCAAAGTTAAAAATGTTACGTTGCTCTTGTCCATATTTCGTCGTATATCTTCGCTAATTTTAGTTACGGTAGTAGTGCAACTACTGTATCAGCTCCAAATTTTCCACCTTAGCACTCATAACGAAATCAATCAAAATCCTCAACTACAGGCACCTCAAAGTCCTCGACTAGAGGCAACACCAAGTCCTCAATTAGAGGCACCTTAACTAGAAGTACCTCAACTAGAGGCACAGGAACTACAAAGTCCACAACTAGACGCAAACCAACCACCTCGACTACAGACAACCTCAACGTCCTCAATTAGCGGCAGCTCAACTAGAGGCACAGGAACTACAAAGTCTTCAACTAGAGGCAAAACAACCACCTCGATGAGAGGCAATGTCAGCCTGCTCAGTCGAGCATACAATCCACTTAACAACAACTCCAACAGCTCATCACAGCAAGCCACAGATGTTCTGCTCCCAGAATCTACAAATTGCAGCTCCTATCAAAGAAACCGTTGTAGCAACCCTACACTGGCCTCCATTGAATTTTCACCGCCAAAACCGTCGCCCCCGATGCCGACTATATTCCACAGGATCAGTTTCGTTTCCTTCGATGTCTACCGAAGTCACTGAGGGGTGAATACATGTGGCGACATACCATCTCTAAACAAATATAAACACACACCATCTCCAGCCAAATGTGACCACACACCATCTTGGGCTAAAATACCAGCAGTCAGCTCTAGCGGCGTGATCACATACAGTCATACATAGACACAGAGAGTCATACAAGATGGCGTGCACATGTTTAGTTTGTAAAATCTAAAGTTTAATAAAATATAAATAAATAATGGTGACCAGAGAACTGCAGTGAGCTTACACGTGTATGCTCAATCACCCTTGCTACATATGCGGTGCGAGTAAACTTAAAGCTCAAAGCCCTTTGACCAAAATTCAAAAGTGATCGTGTATTGGCGAATCATTGTATTGGCAAGCTCGTATAGTGCATAGTAGAAATACATAAGTTGACTCGTAGCTTCGGCTACAAGTCACCCCGAGTACTTGTTGCCGAAGTCAAAGATCTATTGCGGGCTGTTTCGATCACAGCGCGTACAAGAGTAACCCAAGCATGCAAAAACATCAACTTGTGAGAGCAAACGAGATAGTATGATTTTGGCATGTATTCGACGGAAGCTGCTTTGTTTTTGTTTTAGAGTTCTTGCAAACACAACAACAAGGAGAGTAAGCCGCGTGTATTATAGTGTGTAACTCGGTTGATAACCGCCCGTGGCCGCCGTAAAGCTCGCTGTTACACGTTTAGCCGACAGCTTTAACAAGCTTGTTCAATTATTACTCGTGTGAAAAAAAGGTTACACGTTCTGACACAATGTGCTTATGATAATTTCTTGTGTGTCACACCAAAGTGGCGAGCACAAACAAGCCGAGTAAATACGCGAGTGTACACGAAAATTAAGAACTCTTTGCATTGGTGGTGACATATATATATAGCGCCACCTGTTGAAGATTTTTCTCAACTTTTGCTTTTTTCGTAAACAATTAAAAACAAACCCGCAGAAGGAAGTATCCTCATAATCGATATCACATGTCAGCAACGTTGTTAAACTTGGTCCATCGCTAGTGCGCGCGAGTCTCGCATGGAGCTCACATACAGTGTACGTCCATTACATCCCACCGGGAATTGTTAATATTTAAGTTACATCAATGAAAGTTAGTTACACCAAAAAATCACAGCAACCAAAGTGGTGACCCCGACGAGAGGAGTCCGTTGTGTTTCATCATATTCGTTTTCGTTTCAAATCATTTAGTTCACTTGAGCTGCGGCAGCGATGCATTTGAGAATTATAGTAGAAATTTGCGAGCTCTTCAATTTGAATCATCGGAAGTTTACCATTTTAGTACTGTGGCGGCCATACTGATAATCGATTTCACTCGTCGGCAAGGTGTTTGTCACTCGATAGTGGACGTCCATTACATTCCAGCGGCAATTGTTAATATTTAAGCTATTTGAAATAAAGTTAGTTACACAAATAATCACAGTAACTAAAAATGCATGATTGACTTGAAAAGAAACCTTTTTAATAAACTCATAAAAACTTAACCTGAATACGGTCGAAGCTCAAAAATTCTACTTCACAAAAGTATTGTAAATAAAAGTAAGAAAATAAAAGGCAATAACAACATATAAAATAATAATTTTTGATTTATTGGATAGAGCAAAAGCTGGCCAGGCTGGGCCCCGGTAAGCATTTAACCATGTGCTCCAAGGCCTTAACATTTGCATAGGTGATTTAAGTTCTGATTGCACACATCTTCTTTTTGTTGAAAAACGATCTAAGCCCGCTAAAAACCATTTTGCATAAATTGCATATTTGCATAAAAAAATATGCAAAATATGCAGAATATGTAAAATATGTAAAAAACCTTTTTTTTTATGAAACGACATATTTCAGATACATTATTATCCTAGTAGGCCAGGGTTAATGTGTTCTTTTTGTGATTCTGTGCTCACCATTTTCTGATTTTGTTGCAAGTCCGTTTCACTTTGTAAATCAACTTCATCAATTCAACTTTTAATTAATTAAAATGCCGAAAATAAGCGATAAAAAAACACGTTTGATTCAAAAATGGCTAAAAGAATTGAAATCAAACTGTTTTGAAATACAGGAAGACAAAGTTGTCTGTCTTACTTGCAATAAAAAACGAGTGAGTACAATATATCCATAAAATAATAATATTCATATTAATAAAAGAAAATATATTTTAATTTGTTAAATCAGATTGCTTGCGATCAAAAGTCGCAATTGGAGCAACACTTAGCAACTGCGCGCCATAAACAATTGGCTGTAAGATGGCAGATGCCAGTTGAAGTGGAGGACGATGAAAATGGTGAATTCAACATTGAACTCTGCGAAGCCTTGATTGCAGCCAACATACCTTTCAATGCTTTAATGAGTCATTTAATGGCTTTCTTAAAAAATACATTAAGAAACAAATACCAGAAGAAAGTACATTACGGAAATCCTATCTGGACAAGTGCAATAAAAAAAAATGGATAGTATTCGTGAGGCTTTGGGTGACGATAAAATATGGCTCTCGGTCGACGAAACCACTGACAAATCGGGCAGATTTGTGGCCAATCTAATTGTTGGGAACTTAACTGAAAATGGTCGTTCAAAAACCTTTTTAGTTTCAACTAAAGCATTGGATAAGGTCAATTATCAAGCAATAGCACGTTTTGTAAACAGTTCTATCATAGAACTTTGGCCAAGAGGATATGAAACCAAACCACTGCTGTTAATTACGGATGCGGCAGCATATATGCTGAAGGCTGGACAAAACTTAAAGGTGTTTTATCCAAAACTGTTACATGTGACTTGCTTGGCGCATGGAATAAATCGTTTGGCGGAATCCATACGAAATTCATATCCACTAGTCAACTCGTATATATCAGCTGTAAAAAAGGTCTTTTTAAAGGCGCCTATTCGCATTCAGCTATACAGGGAAAAGTTGAAAATTGAACTCCCACCCGAGCCCGTTCTTACACGCTGGGGAACATGGCTTTATGCTGCTATTTTTATTACTACCCATTTCGACGGGATCAAAAATGTAAGTGTAGAATAAATATTTTAGATTCTGCATTCTCTTAAAACATATTCTTCTCATTGAAGGTCATAGAATCATTTAATCCGGATGATGCGCTATCTATAAAAAATGAGCGAGAAATCCTCAAGAATCCCAAATTACGCACAAATCTAATTTTTATAAAACATCACTTTAACAGAATACCGGAAATTATAGCCTCGATGGAACAAAGAAATATGGAAATTACAAAAACGTTCAAGCTTTTATCTGAAGTAAAGGACATTCTCAATGGTGTGAAAGGAGAATTCGGTATAAAACTGCAAAAAAAACTAAAGGACGTATTGGATCGGAGCCCGGACTATGGTTCATTTGATAACCTTAATCAAATATTTTCCAATTCTGATTCGGAAATAACTGACGCGGGGAAAATTAATATGTCTGACATATTTAAGTTCAAATATGCACCGCTTACATCTTGCGATGTGGAACGCAGTTTTTCGGCCTACAAGCTAATTTTTTCTGAGAAACGCCAAAAATTTAGAATGGAAAATTTAGAAAAATGCTTAATTGTATACTGCAACAATTATAATAAAAACATTTTTGAAAAACAAAATTTTCGTTTGAAGTTTACAATGTTGTTGTGCGGGAGAGGTTTATTCTCAGCATCCACATGACAGGAAGGGATTAATATATAATTCTGGATTTTCCGAGCGCGTAGAAAATTTGCTGCGCTTTCGTAAATCGTCAAATGAAAATTTGACAAATTTCGCGGTTTTTGGTCTAAGCCTCTAATATACGCGTCTTCAATTGCCATCTATCCAACCTTCATAGTTATCTTAGGTCGTTTGATAATTTTGTAAATTTCGCGATTTCCTTGACCATTTGATCTACTCCTCCTATTTACCCGCCGGTTTACCCTTCTTTATGACAATCTAAATTCAAATGTGAATTTTTGAAATTTCGCGATTATTTGACCATTTATTCCACATCTTTATTTATCCGTGTACTTTAGCCGTCCATAAAATCTTCATAAAAATCTGAAATTAATGAACAATTTAGAAATTTCCCCATATTTTAGAAGTTTCAAGGCACACCTTTCATTTGCTCGGTCTAGAACTCCCATTTAACCGTCTATATATGCCATCTTTATATTTTTAACAATAATCAAAGCTCAAGAATAAGAATTTTTGCAAATTTCTCAATTTTTATACATTTTTTATACATTTACATATTTTATATATTTATTACATATTTTACATATTTAGTGCATATTTTACATATTTGTTTACATATTTTACATATGTAAAATATGCAAAATTTGCATATATTGAATATGCAGTTTCCAATGGAAAGTGGGTTATTTAATTAGTATATATCCAAATTTTCACCTCAATCAACCTTCATTTAAAAAAGTACATAAAATCCGATGTCTAGTGATCAGACCTCTGTTCTCTGTTAGCTCGCTCTGCTACAATTGCAACAGAGTACATATTGGTTTTGTAGACTTCGCTGAAACTTTCCACTGTGCTTTAAATTTGAGTCGAGCCAGTCCTTTTTTATCCCATAAATGTTGAATGTGGCTCCACTCCATTTTGCGCTATTCAATCATTTGTTCAATCATATTTCCAATCCCATTCCCAGCGGACTACAAATAATCGACTTCATTTAACTGAAAACAGTGTTGGGTTATTTTTTATTGCATTTCTTTCTTATATTTTTTTTTTGTTATTTGGGGGGCCGCAGCTGGGGCCACAGGCTTTGGGGCAGTGAGGGACCATAATATTGCATTATATGATAGATTTATTCCCAGCACAATTTTAACTGCCACTTTTGGCTCATGCTGTTATTTCCGATTTCTGGGCCCCCTTTCGTGTGCCTCGCTTCCTTCATTTCACAAGTTTACAACGTCCGTTCGGCATGGGGCTTTGGCCGATTATGTCCTTTGGGTGCCTTTTGCCCCGACTCTTGCTTTTTCCATGCTTCTTGCCACTTTATCTACTGGCGAAATCTGTATGCAGAAAAAGAAGTTTCCAAGTGAAAATGATAAACATCTTTGTGAAAATTTCTGTGATTTTCTTCTTTTATGCTTTGAGCAGCAAGCAGCTGACACACATATCCCTGCTCCGTCTTGTCCATTCTGTGGTTTGTACGGTTGCCACTGTGGGGATGTGCGGGGGTGTGAAATGTTACAGCCACTTATTGTGATTGTGTGAGACCCCGCACACTATTTTAAACAAGCAGATGATGATGATGATGATGAGATTGTTTGGCTGTCCCTTTCTGCGATTGCAACATCATTTACACTCCATGCCGCATTTATCAATCAAATTGAAATCTGTTTGTTGTCTGCTTTTGTTATCCTTCGTTTTTGGGTAATATAATTGAAAAGCGAACTGACAGCGAGGACATGTGAAATGGAAAACGGAAATGAAATTGCCAAAAGCATCAACCACTTTTGATCTTAATGAGTTATTTTTTTAAAGATTTTTTTGTCTGCGCTCGTAAGTAGGCAACACTTTTTCAAGGAAATTGCGTATACGACATGTTGAACAAACATCGAGCCAAGCAGGTGAAAGTGAAATCATCATCTATCAATCTTTATTTATTTATTTGATTTCTATTTCTGGCTTTTGTGTATGCTGACCCCCACCCCAAATGTGCTTTCATTTGATTTTCCAAGCTGGCGCTTTCAGTTTTCATTTCTTTGTCAAACACGTTACGCAAATATTGTCACAGTTCCCCACAGCGACGATGGCCATGCAAACATCTGGCGCTGGTAACGTTACCTGCCTACCTGCCTGCCTGCCTGCCTACCTGGGCCTATGTCATTTGTTTACCACCAAAAAAATAAAATAAAAATGAGAAGGAAAATAGAAAAAAAATTATCCCGTCTCCCGTGACCATATCAATGATGGCCTATCTGTCAGCGTAGGTGTACATAGTGCTTTTTATCGCCCACACAAAAAGCAAATAAAGCCACCGAAACTCTAGCTAATTCATTTACGCGTATAGCCAACTTTTTTGTGTCTCTTGCGAACGTTTCTCTATTGGTAACCATTCAGCCTCTTCACGTAATCAGCTGCCTAAGGTCACTCTCCACTCACTCGACAAACAAGATTCCTTTTTCAGATTTGCCGGCTAAAACTAGTTTTTTGAACTCATTTGCCTAGACAAGTTAAACGACATAGCAACACGTCCGATACAAAAAGAAAACTGATTTTAAAAAGGGTGAGTTTTACTGTGTATGTGTGTGTGTGTAAGCGTGGCTTACTCTATACTCAGTACTCGATACTAGATACTCAGTGCTGTGCGTGAATGCGTGAATGCTCTATACTCAGTACACAATACTCAGTATATACTTGATGCTAAGAGCTCGGCTCTTAGTTCTCGATACTCAGAACTCGATACTAATTATTTGAATACCCATTACTCGATACTCAGTAGTCGATACTCAACACATACTTGATACTCTGATCTCGATACTCTGTTCTTGATACTCAGTAATCGATACTCTGTACTCATTACTCGTTACTCTGTTGGCCCTCGCTTAACGCGGACTATTTTAGCACGAACTCGGTCTTACACGGTTACAAACTCCCCCTTTTAACACGCTGAAAACCTCGTTCTTACAGGATTGCAAAATATCGATATTTTTATTTGCTGTCTATTGATGCGTAAGTGCCTTTGTGCTTGAAAGAGGAATCCCACATTTGTGCTGCCAGATGTAAGAGTGTTCTAGTAGGTGAAAAAATCTTAAGCTTTGCAAAGGCGTAAATAAAAAATTAAAGATTTTGTGGTAAGTAAAAAGGTGGTACAGCTGATTAAATCAATAAGTTAATAAATAAAATATATAAATTTCAGCTTTTACAATGGCAGAAAGAAAAAACAGAGCTCCTTTAAAACGAAAAGTCATTTCTATAGACACCAAAATACAAATTCTAAACCGCTTAGACAATGGGTAAACTGCCACGGAAATTGCAAGAAGCCTTGACTTGAATAAGGCAACAGTTCGCACTATCAATACCAATTATACTGAAATACGACGTGCAGGAAGGATTGGGTCAAAAATTACCAGCAGAGCACGTTCACCTATTTTGGAGAAAATGGAAAGAGCACTTAGCATTTGGATTGACGATAGCTACAAAAAAAGGAAAAGGCACTCAGGATTTATGAACTGCTCAAGCAAAATGGAGAGCCCTCTTCCAGCATTGATTTCGTTGCTAGTAATGGATGGTTCGAGAAATTTAAAAAACAGTTCTCCATTCATCGTCGGCGTCGATGATGGAGCTGCTACCACATACCCAGAAGAAATCCAGGGGCTTATTGAAGAAGAGGAATTCTTGCCTGAACAAGGTTTCAATGCTGATGAAACTGAACTTTGCTGGAAAAAAATGCCAAATCGATCTGTTTTATCAAAGCATGAAAAAGTAGCTCCCAGTTTTAAGGCACAAAAAGATCGTTTTACACTTTTGCTGTGTAGTAATGCATCAGGCGACTTTCAAGTGGACCTTGCTCATTCAATTGAAAGTGAAGGCACGGTTGCCACACTTGGTGTTTTTGCACCAAAAATGGTAATTTTTTTTTCTGTTGGTGCACTGGTACGTTTTTATTGGAATTGGCTCTTTTGCATGGAGCCCGAAAAAGACGTAGAAATTACAAAAATTCAAAAAATTCTGCGAAGTAAGACCAGATATATTTATGTAACTGGTATAATATCTTCGCTTATAAAAATCGTAGAATTGATTGGGATAATTTATTTTAAGGCTAAGAAATAGTACCGTACCATATTATTAAAGAGAGTCAAAACAAAAGTAGGCTCCTTTACAAAACGCCCCTAAAAAAGTTAAAAATAGGCATTTTAAGCTACTTTAATCCCAAATTACCGAAAATCTAGAAGGAATGGACCATTTTCGAAAACAGATTAGTGTTCAACACACAAAAATCATCTAGAATCACCACCAACCCTTCAATATACTGGAAATTGTTGCATAGTGTAATTCTCAATAGCTGTTTTACACACTCTTATAGATATAATTTGGAACTTAGACACAATATATGGATGGCAAGTGTATAAGAAAATCCACCATTTTATAAGTAAAGAAAAAGGTGCGTGAGTTTGCCAAATTGTTGCAAAACACGAATTTGATTCAGTTTCAAATATAATACTTTACAAGGAGCTGAGTACGAGTATAGAGCCACCTTATGTCTGGTCTGTAAAATACATAGAAATATAGAGAAGTAACCGATCTTAGAGAGAACCGATTGACTGTTTAGTTTTTATAATGTAATGAAATCTGTGGCAATAAGGAATAAAAGCAGAAATGTGTTTTCCGTATTTTTAGGAAGCAATTATAACCTTTAAGGGCCGATTTCACATCTTTTACAAAGCACTAACTGTCCGATAAACTATCAAGTAACAGAGTAATTTCTATGTTTATCTGGCAAATAGCAGTAGATGAGATATCTACCCTTAACGATATTTTAATAAAGTGCTTCTTCGTAAAGTGGAAGTTTTTTACAGATAGGAAGTGTTATTTCTTTAAGTATACTCGAATAAGTCATTTTGATAAGATCAAGTTGTTATTTTAGTATTTTGATATAGAGACCAATACTTATTCAGAGTTCTCAAGACTTATGTTGTTTTGTTGGCTCTTTTTTAATAAAAATGGCAATTTTTTAAATTTTTTTTGGTGTAATTTAATATTTTCAAGTGGCAACCGTGGGTGAAGGTGAAGGAGTTGTTTGAAGATGAACGAATTAATGACGAATCCTTGCTTAAGATTGCTTTTGAATGAAGCAATCAATTCGAAATCAGATGACAGCAGCTCTGAAGAAACCGATCCGATTAGCTTAACGATAGAAAAGCTCCAAGAAGGATTTGCATATGCTAGCAGCTTGGAATCGTGCTTTTTAAATTCAGATCCGGTCATCGAACGACGACTTCAGTTTAAGAGAGAGTTGGAAAAAATACTTTTGCCTTATAAGGAGTGCTTTAAAGAAGCTTTAAAAACCACCAAACAATCGAAAATTATTGATATTTTTGATAAGGAGCCATCAAAAAAGAAAACACGTTGAAACAAAACGGCTTAAACTATAAATGCCACCAAATGCATTTCAAATTTGAAATAAATAGAAACATATGATCTTCTTACTATTAAACATTTTTGAGTTTTTTAAAAGTTTAACCTGTTAATAAATTATATGAAGTAACTTTTTTAATTTAATACCAAATTTTAAATTTGAAAATATGAATGTAGTAGTAGTAGAAGTAGTGGTTTTTATTTATAATACTGTACAAGTAAATCTTAAACTATCGCTGGCTAACCTGATTACAATTGTCAAAAGTAATTAAAGTATACAAAAAGTTTTTCAGTCTAGTTTATACTTTCCTGTTTTCAACATGGTTATATAAAAACCGTCCGTTGAAATGAATGATGCCTGTTATAGGCAGTTAGGGCCTAGAACAATTCGCTTATGATGCTGTTGCAGTATTGCAAAGCGTCTTTGATGAACGCTGCAGGGGCTATCCAATTTACTCCATTGAGCAGATCGTGAAGTTCGTTTTCCAATAGATGTAGACGCTGAAAGTGCAACATACGTATCTCCTGTAAGATGGGGCAGATGTCGACAAAGTGAGCCACATCTTCCTAAGCACACATATTGCAGAGTGTTACTCCTGTGAGGTTGAAAATTGAGGCTTAGAGTTTCACATCTCGCCCGGAAAATAGCGTTTATCCTTTCCACACCGCTCATTGAAGTAATTTTTTGCTCCGAGGTTGAGATCCAGGGATTTATACAGAGTCCTCTCTGTTCTCCTTTTTGTTTGAGCAATAAATCCGTCCCTTTCTACTTCGCAGATTTTGGCAATGATTTGTGCGTGGGTTTGTTGCCACAGTAGATGGTTTTCAAGGTCGATACTGACGCAGCACTCGTTAGCGATGTTCGACCATATTTCAAAGAACAGGGATCTTAAAAATGTGAATGTTTTACATATATTTAAGGCATATACATAGTAACTTTTGGTTAATTTTGAATGTATGAAACTTTAATAAAAACAGACCAAATTTGAACAATAAAAAAATGTTTGTTTGCCCAAAATTGGCAGTTTTAGGAACGTAACCCCTTATTTTGTACTTAATCCATGTTTCGCTTAACACGAGGTTTTCTAGGAACGTAACCCCCGTGATAAGCGAGGGCCAAGTGAGTACTTGATACTCAGAACTCCATACTAAGCTCTCGATACTCAATACTTGATACCCAGAACCAGAGCTCGCAAAAAACTGTTAACACTATCAGCGTGTCTGTGTAAAACTGTTCTGTTACAGACACAACGAAAAGAGGTTGCAAAAAGACACTTTTAATTCTGTTTTGCTCAATAGCTGTTTTCGCTCAACCAAAGATCACTTTTTTCGTTTCTGTTTTGCTTATGTCTTTCACTGACCGTTTTGCCGAGAGCCGACTTCTAAAGTGTTTTCGAAGAATGTAAGCGAGTTTGTGACTGTGATGCCTGTGTGTGTGTGTTTGTCTCTACGATCTTTGTACATATGTAAAGTATGGAGAAATTTATTATTATTAACCTATAAAATGAAATGAAAAAAATTTTAGTTTTTGGTAATTGCTTAACTCCTAAAAACCATATTTATTTAATTATGTATATTGTACATAAGCTCACCGCCTACCACACGAACAAAACAAATAATACTTTTTGCTGACACTTTTTGTGTTTTGCTCATTTGAGACAGTTTTTGCGTGAGCGCTCGCTCACAAGTGTTCCTCTCAGTTGTTGTTGACGGTCTGTCTCGTTTGTTTTGATCAACCGAAAATGCTCAACAGAAAACACATGAGGAGGGAAAAAAAGTGTTTTGAGAGACCGAGCCGTCTTTGTTTTTTTCTGTTTTGTCAGTGGGCTGATCGAACTGAAAAAAGTGTTGAGGGTTATTTGCGAGCTCTGCTCAGAACTCGATATTCAGTATTGGATACTTAGTACTCAATATTCAGTAAATACTTCATACTCTGAACTCGATACTCAGTTCTCGATACTCAGTACTCGGTACTCGATACTCTGTACTCAAGACTCGATACTTAGTACTCGATACTCATACTCGATAGTCAGCACTCGACACTCAGAACTTGATACTCAGAACTCGATACTCAGTTCTCGATACTCAGTATTCAATATTCAGTATTCGATACTCAGTAAATACTTCATAGTCAGAACTCGAAACTCAGTTCTCGATACTCAGTACAAACTTGATAATCCGCACTAGATACTCAGTTCTCGATTCTCAGTACTCTATATCGACTACTCGCTACTTAGTATTCAATGCTTAATGCATACTGGATGCTCAGAAATCGATACTCAGTACACGATACTCTATATTTAATACTCGATACTCAGTTCTCAATACTCACTAAGCGATACTCAATACATTGATACTCAGAAATCGATACTCAGTGCTTAATACTTTGTACTTAGTACTCGATACTCAGTACTCGATACCCATTACTTGATACTCAATACATACTGGATTCTCAGCACTCGATTTTCAGTTCTCGATACTCAGTTCTCAGTACATACTTGATACTAATGTCGCAAAAAAAATTTGTTCTACTTTTAGTCCCCCAGTAGAAATTTCGAAGGAGAGCTTCGCTCTAAAAATTTGACAGTTTCGACACATTTGATAAGTGCTCGCTTTTATTGCTCACCGGAAGGGGTGCCCACACAATGTTTATGGCTAGAAAAACACTATTTGTCAAACAACAACAACCCCCAGAAAGGGATGAAGAAATCTATTGAGCTGTTCGCACTTTTTTCTCCCTTCGGATAGAACGGTGCCACTCTGCACCTTTTTTTGAGAGGTGAGAAAAAGTTTAAACTTAAATTTCTTACCTTTATATCAAATTGGAATCAATACTCCGTGACATATTTGCGGCTCGCAAATGTAGGCAAATTAAACAGATGTCAAGCCAAAAACGGTTTGACAGGTGCCGTGCCCCCCACCAGCCCGGACTGACTCCTGCTTACCCCTCAGCTTACTTACTTATAATGCCACAACGCGGTTTTCCAGCACGTTCCTCTTCATTTATAGCGCCCATCGCAACGAGTCCTGCAATCGTGTGTAGAAATGCCTGATGGCATTTTTTGCTGTTGCTGTTGCTTCGTCCTGCTTCAGCTCCTGTCCATAAATTATTCCAGTGCTTCAAATTAAGCGTACGTCATCGCCTTTTGATGGCTGAGGGTCGTATTTTTTTTTCTTTTTTCTGCCCCTGGACATTCAACAATTCATTTTTCCTGTTTCGCTTCGTGTTTCTTTTTTATTTTTGTTTTTTTTTTTGTGCTTTTGCCCATTGATTTTACATGTTGTGAATAAATAATGAATGCCCATGATGTGGTAAATTGAATATGGCGTGAAATTAGCTTAAGTAAATGGAATTAAGTGGATTTCACAGCCGACTGAGTGTTGGTGGCAAGTGGCACACCCTCCTCCCGGGGCTTACCAAACTGTTGCATGGCCCCGGCAAAATTGTTTTAGTGGCCTATAAAACTGCAAATGGCTTAAGTTGCCCTCTCAGTTTATCAGGAAAAACGGAGCACATGAACATATCGTGTCAGTTGTCGTGTCATGTCATGACCTCCTAGAGATTGCATTAAATTGAAGGCAAGGAGACTTAAAATCCGCTCAGGCAAATCGCATCGCATTAACCTTCAACATTTTCATTTTCGGTTTGAACATTTTCAGCGACAGGAATTCAATTCCATCCCCAGAGGCAGTTCCTGCCTTCTGAACTACACCCCTTGATCCGCATTTGATTTGTCAAATGCCCAGACATAAGCGACGATGAGTGGAGGAGGCCAAAAGAAAAAAATAAAAAAAAAAAAAGGCAGTGACACTTGTCATGTGTGTCCTTGCCTTCTGGTTGTACCACGTGGGCTGCCTTGCATATTTTCGAAAGTCGGGCTTTACGTTGACTAAACAAGGCACCACATTTGGGTTATTTGCAGAAATATGTCTTCATTTTTGTACCAAAAAAATGTTTCAACGATCTATGAATTTATGAACCAAGCATTGATCTACAACCTTTGTTTCGATAAGTTATGAAACCGATAGAAAAAGGGAACCCTAGGCTTTCCAACGAGTTTCAACCCAAGGACCGAAATCTTCTCCAGAATATCATAGGTTAAGCTAAGCTAATAACTTTAATTTCAGACTGCGAACTGAACTTAAGATGTTTTTTGAAAACGCTGAACCTAAAGATTAGATCAATTAAAGCAGTTGTGGTTTTTGTGTGTGTTTTTCTACACTTCGCTCAAGAACACATTATCACATTATGTGGAAACGACCGGCTGATAAAGTTCCAAGCAAGGTTCCGGAAAGGATCCTCCACAATAGACAATATATTTTGCCTGTCAAGTATTGCCAGAAAACACATTGACAGTGGACGCAAATTGTACGCGTTTTTTGTTGACTTCCGCGCAGCCTTAGATGCCATTGCACTATGGGCAAAAAGTCAAAAATTTGTGGATAACGTTTTTTTTTTTTAATATTTTAAAAACTCAAAATTGAAAGTGTTTTCCAATTATGCATACTCAAGAGAAAATACAAATTTTAAAGTGTGCGGTTTGAAATTGCCGCGCAAACAAAGACAGCTTACTAAACGCATGGTTGACCTATCGGTAGTGGTCGGGCGTGGCGTACCAGTTGATGTGTGGCTGCTGGTGCGGGAGAAAATAATAATCTAGATAATAGTAATCTAATAGAAAAAGTTGTTTCTTTCTTTAGAAAAAAGCTTTTACACACCCGATCACCTTCACCAGCTACTGGCGCCAGCTGTGAAGTAACTAGCCATGAAAAAGCAAAAATTCTCTAACTATTGCCGTTCGGATTCGGCGTTAAACTGTAGGTCCCTTTCTCTTGTACGAAAAATTATAAGCACACACGCCAAGAGATTGAGAGAAGCTTGGCCCTGGCCCTCCTGGAGGTGCTGTTTGAGCCAATTTTACTTACTTTTACTTTACCTATCGAAAGGCAACCGTGATTATTGATAAACTTTGCGCGTTTGTTGTGGCTTTTTCTTTAAAGTGAAGACAATTTGGAAATATGTGCAAATAATCGTACAGGTATGTAGATTGAACGTTGTACTTTAGTTTCCTTTAGTTTCTATATGTTCTGTATGTTTTTTCGTGTATCGTCAATTGTTGTTGGAGTTTTTTTACAGCTAAAAATTAACAAATGTAATTGTGTTTTCTGTGGAGTGTAACTTATTTGCCGCGCCCGCTTGCGAGCAACTAAAACTGGTATGTTTTTTCGTAAAAGTATAATATATAGCTTACGGTGTTAAGAATATCATTTGCCCCTTTTTACCCGGCTTTGAGAAAAATGACATATTGCAGCCGAATATGAAATTCGCCGCAGGTTTGGTACAACAATGGACGCAACGACTCTGCCGTAACGAAGTGGATGTTGAAAAAAATTAAAATAAATCAAGTCACCAACTCACACGTTGATCAAATTGAGCAAAAAGTTCGCAGTTTTATAACACACATTAAGAAATATTTGCCTAAATGCAACCGTATGATGTCAAAATTTAAAGTTAATCACTCAAGGTGGCTTTCGCAGGCGATTATTAAACCCTGGGATGAAGAGCTGACGAATCTATCTCCCTCTAAAATGGGTAGACCAACACTAAGTTATACACAGGCTGGAAAGCGTTTGAAACAGGGCTGCACCCCGGTTTTAAATCGAACCGGTTCGAATCCGAAATTCCGGCGTTTTTTTTTTCTTTAAACCACAAAGACGAAAATAGTTGACCCCAAACCCGTTTCGAACCCAAGCTTTTGGTTCGGTTAAAAAAAAAAAAAAAAATTTAATTGACTTGTTATTTTCTTCTTTTCTCACTCCCAATGGTTATTAACATACATACATACATATGTAAATCAGTTTAAATAAGTGAAGAATCAGAGCGTGCTATTGTATGTAGTACTTCTTTGCCTACCTATGTACATATGTATACATTCATACGTATGCGTAATTAATATTACATACACATAGACCACAATACTTCCAGTTAGAGATACTACAAATTCAATGTAAACACCTATTTATGTACACTGCACAATGAATTGAACGTTTTATTTTTCATCTTATACATATGCGCCAATCTAACCAACCCAGTGCACGCCACTGCAGAAACATGACAGCCGAATACAAATAGAAGTGTGTGCCACACGCAGCGTTGCCTATTTAGTTATTTTTCCCACCCGATATAGCTATTTTGTAAGCTCGAAAGCCGGAATCTATTCAGTTTTGCCAGAGAGTGCAATTCTAGCTAATTATTTGACATTGTTTAGCTATTTTAAATTAATCTCTGCTAAGTTTTAGCATTTTTAATAGTCGATATTTGGTGGGAAAAATAGCTAAATTGGCAACACTGGCCACGCGCCAAAAATTTGGCGCAAAGTAGAATCGAAACAGAAAGAGACAGAAAACACACAAGTCAGAATAATAAAAACGCATTTCATTTCGTTTAAGATGTTTTGACTGCGAAGATGTGAAGCAATGACGACAAATTTAAAATTTACGAAATTTACATGCAATGTAAACTAAATATGACCGACGGGCATGCAGCAAAATTTAATGCGGCACCTTCAAAACAAGACAAAGGAATTTTTGATTAAATCATTGGGAAAAAAAGTTCCAAGTGTGGCGAATAAACACCAATCGATGCTCAATTTTGTGAGTGAAAGACATTAAAGTGCATACGAGAAAGCATAATCAATCGGACTGAAGATTTATACACTAGCAATGAAGGAAGTCCATATCCAGCAAACGAGCGCCAATCTCACGTCAATTATAATCTACGTCTTACAGTCTTACAACGTATTTATGCGTCAGGTATATACCTATTGTATTGTAATTTAATATATATTGGGTAAAATGTGCAACGATCCAAGGTTCGAACCAAAACCAAAGCCCAAAAACGTCGAACCACAATTTCCGAACCCTAACCGTTGGTAAAGTTTGGTTCGAACCTGCAAACCGGAGGTTCCGCAAAATTTGTTTGGGTTTGCAGCCCTGGTTTGAAACATAAATTAGCAAGTGATCTTGCATCGGACACAGACTTTTCAACGCAAGGCTAAAGAGGATTATTTGTTTAATGTGTTAAAAGTCGTCAGGGAAGAACAGACTGGGAACACGACAGAAGGCCAGAAATCTCAGGTAATTATTCCCCTTACCCCTGAAGAAGCATTGACCAATTTGTTGGAAAAAGGACTTGCCAAACAGCAGTGTATCAATATGCGTCATCTTAATAAAGCTCGTGGCTGCAACATTTTCCGTTCATATTCAGCACTTCAAGAAGCTAAAACGATTTGCAGACCAACTCAAACAGAAATTTCTTAAAATTTTGAGCAGGTTTCAATGCAAAAACTTTTGGACCATACAGCCGAAAGAATATTGTTTCTGCAAAAAGAGTTTATATCTCAAATGGAAAATGTTTCACGTTGCACATTAATAGTAAACTACGGATTTGATGGATCTACTGGCCAAAGCTTTTATAAGCAGAAATTTCGATCACCTGCTTTCCTGGATCAATCCCTTTTTGTCAGCACTATTGTATCCTTAAAATTAAAAGATGTAAATCAACGAATTATTTGGAATAACAGAGCTTCACAATCTGTAAGGTTCTGCGGGCCACTGAAAATTTAGTATGCAAAGGAAAGCCATGAGAAAATATTAAGAAAAAAAGAATGCTTGGATAGGCAAGTCGCCGGTCTGAAGGATTTCATATATAGAAAGGAAGCCAAAAAAGTTGTCATAACCTATAAACCTTTCCTTGGGTGTGGGCGGAAAGGTTGAAGGTTGGTGTGGGGTTTTATTGAAAAAAAAAAAACCGAAATTCTATATTGATATTTTACATTTTTGTGCCAAATTTGAACGCTCTAGCCTTAAAATTAAACTTAGTGCAGAAATTTCGGACTTTTTGCCCACAGTGCATTGATAGAAGAGCATTTTTTTACAAGCAAAGTAATTTGGGCATCTCAAAGAAATTTATTAACACTCTTCAGAGCATGTACAGCGCTAACAAAGCAGCAGTATGGGATGTTTGCTACAGAATCCGGGGTCAAACAGGGCTGCTTTTTAAGTTCTCTCCTCTTTTCACTCTATATCAGGGTTCCCCAAGCAGAGAGCGCAAAAATGTGACTGTGTCTCTCTCCAACACACAGTGATGCATGGCTTCGGTAAGCATTCGGTGTGAATTGGCGTGTATGTTCGACCCTCAGGGGCTAGGGCAGGAGAACTCTGCTCTACATCAATCACATTCTTGAGTACTTGCCGGAAGGGATTTTTGTAAATGGGCACGAGGTGAAAGCTCTTTTGTACGCTGATGATATTGTGGTTTTTGCAGGCAAAACTGGTAAATGCACTTCAAGAATATGGCAAAATGTGGAATCTTAAAGTGAACATAGAAAAGTTCCAGATCCTATTTTTTAAAAGGCCTTGGAGGAGACTAGCCTTGAGTGAAAAGTGGCACTTAGAAGCATAGCTCGTAAATAACTCTCAACCCTTTTTTCATTTCGCTCTGCTCACGTCACTGACCGAAAAAACAAAAAAAATACGGTCCCGGTCTTCCCTCAACCGAATTTGTTCTGGTATCGCGCTCACTGTTAAGTGGCTGTGGTTGAACATACAGCACTGATCGGTCTGACAGCAACCGAATAACAGGCCCTACTCAGTCAATTGCTTCTCGAAGACCAAACTGTCAAAATGTTATTTGATAAAGGTTGCAGACTCAAGAGTTGCGCCAGAGTTTAACATAAGCAAAGAGAGCGTCTATGCGAGCGAGAACGAGAGAGCGCATACAGTTCGCCGCATACATTCATATCGTTAGCCGAGCCTTACACACCGATGAGTACATACGAAGAAGACCTTTTGAATTCAGAAATTTTAGCTAGACCTAAGATGAAAAAAAAAACAAAAAAATGTGTTTCTCTCCTCTCACAACCAAATAGAAGCAGAGATCGTATTTTATGGTTGTTTTGGTACCTCTTTTCAATGTGGTCGCACGAAAGCTGTCGATTTCTTACAAAGGCAAACGGGGGACCGATTTTTGCGACCTCTGCTTAGAAGTGACTGAGCTGGAAGTAGTCAAAACGTTTAAGTATCTGGGTATTTGAATATATCATAATGATCAGTTTAAATTTCATTTGCAAGAGGAGCTTACAGATGCAAAAATGGCTATCAACGGTACATGGTGGTCCCTACTAAGTAAGAAAGATGTACCAGCTCTTTGAGGCAGCAGTTAGATCCATAATGTGCTACGGCGCTCAAGTATGGGGTATCGTGGAATATGACAAGGTCGAGAGTCAAAAAACTGTTACGCTTGCCAAGCTTCACGCCAAACAGAATGCTCTAACTCGAAACTGGGCTGTCCAAGCTGCATCTAACTACCGCAGACATGCATTTTAAGTTTGTTTGAAAAGTTTTCAGTGCAGCCAGAACATATTGGCCCGGGCCCTACTACGCGAAAGTTAGACATTTTTGTTTCATTGTTAATACCTTGCCAGCACTCACGGAGTGGAGCTTTCCTTAGAGGATAATTCTAGCTAGGCATCCTGGGCGGAGCAAACGTTTTTCAAAATGGTTGCAGCTTACAGGCAGACATGCATTGAGGAATCACAAAGAAGCGCCGAACGGCTTATTTATAAAGAGTTCAACTATGACCTTGAAGTAAGGAACTATTTCAAATTCGCTCAACATCTTTAAGGCTAGAGGAGAGATTCTTGAATTAAACTTTGTTCCTAATATGGTTAGCAGCGACAACAAATGTTCACTGTGCAATTTGCGAGAAAAATAGAATATTGTACACTTCATGGGCGTTTGCCCCATTTTGAGGCCCCATTGCTCTATCTTGGCAAGGCGAAAACTTAATGGTGAAAACTGGTCGGTACTATTTAGTTTTATAACTCAGTCTTTAAGATTTAGAACACAAATTATTAAAGGACACTCTTGAAAAACGGTAACACCGCTAACTTGGGTTCTGAATTACGCAGTTTAACGATCTGATATCTGCGGAAGACTTGCGAAGTCAGGTGTATTAGACTGCGTAGCAAAGAATTTGTGTAGCAGTGATCGACAGACGGTTAGATACCAAGTCGATAACAATAAACTTCTTGTTTAAAATATTAGCTTATGTACTAATAACTACAAATATAATAAGTAAGTAAACAAAATATTTGAAATAAAGAATTACTACTACTACTACAAATTATCAACACAAATGAAAACTGTTATCTTATTTTTATACTCTGTACCGAAGGTACATTGAGTATATTAAGTTTGTGCAAAAGTATGTAACAGGGAGAAGGAATCATTTCCGACCCTATAAAGTATATATATTCTTGATCAGCATCAACCGCCGAGTCGATATAGCCATGTCCGTCTGTCCGTCTGTCTGTCTGTCTGTCCGTCTGTCCGTCCGTCCGTATGAACGAAGAGATCTCAAAAATGGTAAGAGATAGAGGTTTGACATGTATGGGACATATATTTTTTATACTTGCAGGCAGATCAAGTTTATTTTCAATTTTTGCCACGCCCCCTCCCGCCTCCGCAATTTGGAAAAAACGTCATATCTCCTACAGTTTTGATGATAGATGGTTCGTACTTTCTAGAGACATCTAGTACTCAAAATTATTTATCGATTTGCTGAAGGAATAATAAAGATTGGATGAACGATACTCAAGTTATGAGCAAAAAACGGTCAGTTAACACCCCCACCCACCCCACCCATAACCTAAGCATTGCGTTCAGCAGAAGCAATCTTAGTGAGAGAGAGAGAGAGAGAGAGAGAGCGCACTGCGTTGTGTGTTAACTGGCCGTTTGACTCGTGACCAAATGCGAGCTGCGACATTAAGGGTGCAGAGTATGTTATAGTCGGGCTTGACCGACTTTCATTCTTGTTTTTACCTGAAACTACACTGAGAAATACTTGTACAATTTTTTTAAGCGAAGATATACCATTTTGAATACTAAATCTCGATAATAATAAAAATGCACAAAAGTTTGCCTTGCAGAAACAGTACAACTAGTAATTTGTATAGAATTTCAATGAAAATTTTCAACAAAACCCATTGCATACATTGGGGGCTGCAACAATATATTGGGTTTTTGTGAACACGGATACAATTACTTAAAATGGTTTAACTTCATGGGAAAAAATCTTAGAATTGTTTGGAATAGTTTATTTCAAAGTTAAGAAGTAGTTTTTTCCGATAATATCAAAGAAAGTCAAATCAAAAGTATAGATTCTCCACAAAACGGGTATAAAAAGAGTCATATAAGAAATTTTTTGTATCTTTAAGCTCAAAGCTCATAGCTTTCCTATGGCAGCTATATGATATAGACGTCCGATTTTTTTAAAGCTTGATAAATATAAAGCACACGTGCCAAGTTTCAATCACTTAGCTCTAAAACTGACTGCGTGACAAAGCTTTATTTAAGGGCATATTTTTATTTGTTTATAACTTTAAAAATTAATATCTTTTAAACTATAAAAGTCTCCATCTTTTTGAAAATACCATAATTTAAGGTTTGTTTAGGGCAATAAAATGTATCTTCTTAGAAGCTACATGATGGTGGTTAACACTGAGAAAATTTATATATAAAATTTAGCAACAATTACTTAATATTATTAAACAATTTAAAAAGTCTTAAAAATTTTTATTTCGATAGATACAGTAAAATACTTTCAGCAATATCAACACGAGATCTGTCCGATAAACCAAACCTGAGAAATCTAGTTTTTAAAAAACCCTTTTATATACATTTTTTCGTTTTTGACGATTTTTGAAATTGTTTACTGTACTGAACTCCACGTCAAGCGGTACAGACGTGTTATAAATTTGTCCCTGAAGACGGATGCCGAGGCGCATTCGAAATATATCGGAAACAAACCAAAAACACTGAGTTTTTCTTCTCGACCTAGAGCCAGCTAACATCTACATTCTAGAAATTGTTTATAATATTAACAAAAATTGTATTTGCTAAACCGAAAATCACGTTTTGGTGGGAGTGGCGAGATGTAATTTCGGATTTTTTTTTTATTTGAATCAAAAATGGTCAATTTTAAAACCTTTCGGTTTCAAAAAGAATGACCCATATACAGGCTTAACAGAGTTAAGATCGCAAAGGAGAGAGCTTTCGGAGATCACTGGGCTAAAAATACAATTAGACTTATTCAACTGATAAGGGTATGGTTGATTCGCATAGAAGCTAGAAGACGAGTAGGTTGACGTAAATAACACCGCAAGCCGTGGATGAACAAAAATGAGTTGTTCAATTTATTTATTTATTTATTTTAGATTTCTTCTTAGTGCTAGAAGTACAGGACTTATTTGGAAGCACTAATCACTATTACAATTACGAAGACAACAGTCGATTGGGGTTATTAATTTAAAATTAACATTTAACATATATAATATGACTCTTAAAATATAAATAATTTTTATGATTTTTCAATCGAACGAGAAAAGAAAGAAAAAAATAACTTAATTGTAATTTTCCATTGATTTTTTAAAAACGGGCGCGCTTCGAATTGTATTAATATCGTTAGGTAGCTGGTTCCTTAGACGAATAGCATAAGGAAAGAAGTGCAAATCAGATGTTGCTAGTTTATTTCTTATAGGTATTCAATTTTTTGTTCTTTGAGATGAAGCAAAGTTAAGCATTTTGAACAGGTAGGGAGGTTCCCAGTGTTAATTATTTTGTGCAGGAGCACTAGCACTCGTAAGCTAATCCATGAATTTAGAGGTATGTTAAATATTCTCTCTGCATATTGTGATATGTAGTCGGATCTTTTTTTTTTGCATATACACACCTGATCATATTAATAGGTACACACCGGAATTTTTTAATTATAGATTTTTTTTTTTGTACTTTTAGTGTTGACAACTATTTAATGTTTGGTTTTTTGTTGTTGTCAATGTCTGGCCACACTGTGACAAAGAGTTGAAAGAGGGGCTGCCCCGTATATCAAAGCTTTTCTATAAATTGCGAGTCCACCACACATTTCGCCTGATCATAATAATAGGTACAATCTCCGTTTCTCACAAGTATCAAGTGAATAATTTTGTAATCAGTGATCTTTTGGTAACTAAATTAAGTATAGCTCCTGTCAATACAGAGAATTAAATAATTATTTTTTTTTAGAAAAAATGGGTCGGAATTCTCATTGTACTAAAGAAGAAGCTCAATTGGTTCGTAGTCTGAGAAAAGAAGGCAAATCTTTACGAGCCATCGCCAAATTAATGAACAGGTCTCATAATTTTGTTAAAAATGCATTAGAAAGAAAACCAAGACAGGAAACCCGTGGAAGGCCACAAAAAACAACAGAAAACCTTGACCACTACATAGTAACTTTGAGCAAAAAGGACCCATTTAAGTCATCGAAGGCTATTGCAGCCGAATTTGGGAATTCAGTTAGGCTCCAACTATCCGAAGACGACTACAAGATGCCAACCTACCAGGAAGAATTGCCAGAAAAGTCCCACTTATGCGCAAAAAAAATATCACCATGAGGCAAACTTTTGCCAGGGACCACAAAGACTGAGTAGGATGCACCGGAGAGAAAAAATGGAGAAACATATTATGGAGCGATGAAACCAAGATTAATTTGTTTGGGAATGACTGTGAAAGGAATGTTCGACGCCCTAATGGAAAAAAATTCCATCCACGGTTTACAAAAAAAAACAGTCAAACTTGGAGGTGGCAATATAATGGTATGGGGTTGCTTCTCCTGGTACGGCGTAGGTCCAATTTATCAGACTACGAACAAAATGAATGCTGAAGAGTACAAATCCATATTGGAAACAGTTATGGTACCGTATGCTGAGGAAAATATGCCATTACATTGAATATTTCAGCAAGAAAATGATCCTAAACACTCATCAAGACTGTTATCTAGATTTTTCGAGGACCAAAAAGTTGACGTTCTGAAGTGGCCAAGCCAATCCCCCTACCTTAACCCCATTGAAAACTTGTGGGGAGACTTAAAAAAGAAATTGGCAAAGCATTCATTTTCAAATAAACAAAAATTATGGGAAGGTGTCCAAAAACTGTGGTATGAGACACCAGTAGAGACCTGCCAGGCTCTTATTAAAAGTATGCTAAAAAGAATAGCAGTAGTGGCCAAAAATAAAGGTGGATACACTGGATACTAAGTTAGGAAATACTAATTTACCTAAAAAAAGAACACAAAATGGAAATTAAAATTTTTTTTCTTACCCACACATGAAGTGTACCTATTATTATGATCACACTGAAAACGTATCTGAAACACAAAATGATCTCTTTTATGTTAAATTATTATTCTATGTTACAATTAGGTTTATTTTATTAAAAACAAATAGTTTAAGAACCAATGAGAACAAATTTTAAGTTTGAAACAATGAATAAAACTGTTTTCTGTTACCTTAAAGTCAGAGTTGATGTGTGTACCTATTAATATGATCAGGTGTGTATATATCTAGCAGTGTACTACTTGCATTACAATTTCCGAAAACTTCCACCCCATATAGCAGCGATGCATATAATACACTTTTGCAATCAGGTCTCTTATATGTGTGGGGATGTATTGCTTTGTCAGGTTTAACCGTCTAATAATAGTATATGTTTTCCCAATTGCCTTGCTTATATGGTTGTCCCACGATAACGTCTTATTGAAAGTAAAACCTAAATTTAATGCCCTTTCAGTATATTCGAAAACGGATCCATGAATCTTTAGCTGCTGTAAACTACTTGTGTCATATTTATTTTTATATATAACTAGACATTTTGATTTAATTGGCTTTATTTTAAGACCGTTGCTCTTAGCCCATTTGCTTACTAGCTGCAACTCATTATTACAATGATGGACACATTCACTAATATTTCTTAACGGAGCACTAACATACATTTGAACGTCATCTGCGTACATTTAAATTTCACATTTAGACAAGACATATGGCAGGTCATTAGCATACATATATGGAAAATAGCAAGGGTCCCAGGACAGAACCCTGTGGAACACCACAATTCACGGTCAGAAAGGAAGAGAACTCCGATTGTGTGACTACAGCTTGTTGCCTATCACTAAGGTATGATTTCATGAGTTTCATTGCTGTATTGGAGAAGTTGTAGAGTTTGTTTAACTTTGCGCACAGTATTTTGTGACTTACCATATCAAACGCTTTACTGTAGTCCAACAATGTTAAAAGTGTGACATGGCTTTTGTCCAAATTACGACGTATATCTTCTGAGATTTTCGTTACAACAGTGGTGCAGCTTCGCTTTTTTCGGAACACCGATTGCTTGTCATTTAGTAGAGAATTCTGCTCCATATAACTACCTATTTGTGAGGCCAGGATTTGTTCAAATGCTTTTGATAAGAAGGAGAGGATTGAGATGGGACGGTAATCGTTATTGTCTTTTATAATCGGTAACACTTTTGCAGTTTTCCAAACATGCGGGAAAGTAGATTTCATTAGTGCAGTATTAAATATGCACTATAAAATAATTTGGTAAGATGATTTTTATAAATTTGGGATCAATTTTGTCTAGCCCCATAGCATTTGATTTGATTTTCAATATTGCATCTAAAACATCACATTGGTTAACACAGACAAAATTAAAACAGTAATCACAATTATTAAGAGCTAACGAGTTTAGGTACGTATGTCCGATTGAGATTGCACGAATTTATGGTTAAAATCATTGGGGTCAATATTATGGGTCATTTCTAGCATCGACTTTCCCGCACCAAGATTTTGAATATCTTTCCAGAATTTTTTGTCGGATATTGCAGAAGTAAATTTTGAAGTGTAATAGTTGCGTTTTGCTAAATTACATTTGAGTGTGAGTTTATTTCTTAGGGTTGTATACTCTTTCTGAAGAAATTCTGTCTTTTACCGCTTCCACTTATGGTAGGCTTTATCACGTTTCAAAATACTCCGTTTTATGTCGTCATTGAACCAAGGGTTTTGAGTCGATTTCACAAGATTGCTTTTGAGTGGAACAGCTTTATTGTACATATATTCAATGTTTTTGTTCATTTGTTCTAATTGGTCGTTTACGCTTGTTAGTAAAAATATGATATCCCAGTTACAGGAGTTAAGGTCAAGTAATAGCTGTGAATAGTCTATATTTTTATAGTCTGTGTAGGTTAATTATTAACTGATTAACTGAACAAGTGAACATGCTCTTCATCAATTGTTCAGTGAGAGTTTTTCAATCACTGTTGTTTAGTCTCTTTTGCTCAGTGAGTTCTTTAGTCACTCATGCTCAGTGAGCTGTTCAGTCACTTTTGCACAATACCAAGTATCGAGTACCGAGTGTCGAGTACTAGGTATCGAGTACTGAGTATCGAGAATTGAAAATCGATTACCGAGTATCGAGCTCAGAGTACCGAGTTCTGAGGATCGAGCACCGAGTACTGAATAGCGAATTCTGAGTATCGAGTGCTAAGTATCGAGTACTAATTATTGAGTATTGATTACTGAGTATTGAGTAGTGAGTATTGAGTAGCGAGTATTGAGTATCGAATACTGAGTATCGAATACTGAGTATCGAATACCACGAATATACAGCCACAAAAGATTAGAATTTGTTCTAGTGATCGCTAATCGTCAACATGCCTTGGGATTAGGTGACGAACAAGTGAGCCACTGAACAACTCAGCCATTTGAGTGAGTTGACTTATATAAAACGAAAAAGAAAAGATGGAAAACTTTCGACTACTACTAAACATTGGACTACGGTTAGTGAAATGGAATTTACCCTCTACGTAAACATATCAAGTTTTTATCGCCAGTTTACAACTTGAATTTTGTGACTTCAATGGCTAAAATATGAAGAATTTAAATATAATTTCTGAAGTGCTTAAAATACTTTGCAATTGTTTTGACAGTCAAATTGTTGAAAAAATTGTTTGCTATTTAAGAAAATGTCGTAAGATTATATCTTAACCGAATCTGGTTCGGAAAGTCATTTAATTAAACGATTTGGTTCATGATTGAATCGGTTTTCGACCGGCTAGCTGCCTTGTTAGGAGCTTCTAAGAGCTCGTCTCTAGCGATTCCATAGTGACCTAGGTACAACGCAAAGCAGCCCACCTCCCGCCCAACTGATTGAGTGGCGCAGCCGTCAACCTGCGATGGAAAAATAGTACATTTTAAAGCACAAAATCATGACTTTGAGCTGATCTGAGCTGTTGTGAGTAAAGAGAATTTGGATAGAGAAATTTCCATGTCTTAATTCTGGCCCTTTTCTTATTTCAGTAATTTATATTTGTTTTTTGTCACTTCGACGTAAGTTGAGCCTTAAAACTAACCCACTCTACGAAGCAAACTGAAGATTTGATCAGTCTTTGTATGCATCTTAAATGTAATCCCCCTTTTCTTTGCTAAACATCAAAGAGCATTCACTGTTTCATAATGTTTGGTTTTCTCGGGCAGATTCATTCATTCCACTTTGAGACTGCCAAGACAGATGAGCTGTGTGGCAACGACGAGCGGGGTGGGGAGGCAGTACATCTGGGGAAGGATTCAGCTCTAAAGCTGAAATGACATTTCACTGACACTGAGCACTCGTCGCCTGGGAGAGGGCGAGTCTTGGCAATAAAAATAAAACGTTTTTCAAATAAGCGCACGGGGAGTTCAACCGAGATGATGCTGACTTTTCACTGCATTCACATCCCTGTGAGTGTTTATGTGTGTGTGTGTGTGTGTGTGCTTTGAGGTGAATTTTGCGAAATGGAGATAAATGTTTAATGCCAGAGCGGGGAGGCCAACTGCTGCCGCAATTCCTTGAGATTATCGGTTTGCTTTCATTGCATCTGAGCCTGGCCACTAATTGCACCGGCAACTAGGATGCGGGAACGCTTAAAATGCTAATTATTAAAACAATTTCCATCTTTATGCCAAGGATCTCGTTGCTATGCATGCGATTTTATGCTCTTAACAAGTTTTCTTTTGCTAATTTGTCAAACACTTTGCATAATTTGGCCTGGCAGGAGAGTGCTCCGCCTTAACCCCGCCTGGCAAGTGCGTGTTGATGAAGATTATAATGGGGGTGGCACAGCAGGAAAGGTTTGCCAACTTGAGAACGGCTGCGGCGTGTTTGCTAATTATTAATTTTTACCAAAACCCACTACCTTCTTCTACCCTTGCCTAAGCTTGAGTTTACAAAAAAAAAACCGGAAATAAACTGCAACAGTTCCCCTATAAGTACCTACTTAAATATATGTTATTCATCAGTCAAATTCTTTGCCATATTAAGAAAGGGGCACAAATTTGAAATTCTAACAAATTTTATCATTTGGACGTGTTGCCTTTGGCATTAAAAGCTAGCTCCAGTTGTCGAAAATCGAAAGAAAGCAATTACCTTTCTCCTTTTAACTTTACTACCACAAGTGAGGCTTAAGCTAAACAGACAAGGCATTTATTTTTAATTTTCCCTACCAATATTAACGGGAAAGCACACACTCAACCCATACACCACACGCCCTACAACCCTACATCCACACAGTTGTCAGAAGTCAGGTTTTGTTTATTTTAAAATTCAGCGCGAATCATTTTGTTGGAAAATGTTGCACATAATTCTTGTTTAAGTATCTTGTAAATTGCTTAATAACACCGAAGGGAATACCCCACACCTTACGCACACACACACACACACACCCCGCTCCATCAGCCTGGCAATTACCCCTTTAAGTTGACTTTGTACTCAAGTGCGAAATGATGTTGAAAAATTTAAGACGAAAAACTTTTAGGGTGGGGGCAACTTCAACTGAGCAACTGCAAATTAATAACAGAGTATGTGTGTGTGTGTGTGTGTGTGCGTGTGAGGGTGGGTTAAGAGGTGCTGCCGGCACTTGTTAAATTTAATAACAAAATAAATGTTCGCGCGGGCGCTAATTTATGAGTTGAAAATGTATTCTTCTCGCAATTCACATAACATTAACACGTACACAGTTAGCTTTGGAATAGAAAGTAAGCTTAACAGCGCACTAACAGCATGTTAATTAACCGACTGTTGACTAAAGCAGGTCAAACAACTTTTCAGTTTTGAAAAATCCACCCCCATATAAATAAAAAAAATAAAATAATATCGATATTTGGAATTAACGATATTTTTGTTTAAAATGACTATTAGCCATGCTCCCATTTTCGCTTTCGCAAAACTTTCACGATTTCAAACCGGTTTTTGGACCAAATTGGGACTCAAAATCGTAAAATTTTTGCGAAAGCGAAATGGGAGGATGGCTGTATATGTATATCATTATCGAATATTTTTCTGAAACGATCTATTGGATATCGAATACTTGTTGGTAATATTTTCTTCAGTATGTTGGCTGGCTTTGTCCACAAAAACTGAGGTTTTATGATGGCATTAAGTTAGCTCCAAATTTAACGCAACAACTTGAATCTCTACGCTTTAGACATAAAAATATGTATACACTGAGAAAAAAATCAATCTAAAACCAAGATTATAATCTTGAAACGAGACGAAACGGTGTCAGAATTTGACAGAGACGAGATAATCTTAACCCAAGATTATATTCTCAATTTAAATCTTAATCCAACAATATTGAATTAAGATCGTTTATACTCGACTTTAAGATGAAAAAATGTCATTTTTTAATATGAAAAAAAAAGACAAAAATAATAAAAAAAAAAAGTCGCGGCGGGCTCAGCTAGTTATTATATTAAATAGTATAAACAGTTGGCTTGAGGCTGTAGCCCCGCTACACAATCAACAGATCCGGCTTGAAGGAACAATGTTCCGTAAAATACAACAGCATCTAACTATGAACCTGAACTCATATTTAGTAGAACGTAGATCTCTTCTTATACACTGGTTGGTTTTAATTTTCGGGGCGATTTTCTTGATATAAATTCACGAAAACTCAAAAATATAATTATCTTGATTTATACACGCGATTTATACATACATACATATACATACATAAGATCAGTACCGAGCCGGTTTGCATCCCTGATAATGTGCAGGCAGACATTAATTGAGGAAACGTCGAGAAAGAAACAATAGGTACTTCAACGACATATTCACCGTTAATTAAATTCGTACCATCTTCAATGCTAGAGGAGAGATTCTTGATCTTAGTTTTATTGCAAACCATTTTAGAGGACTGCCCGGTTTTAACGGAACACCGTGACGAGATACTTAATTTTTTTAATATTTAGATGCAAAACGGCAACATTGCTTGCTGGGTTCTTAGCTTCGCAGTTAAACGATCTGATATCTGGGGAATTCCTGAAAAGTCAGGTGTACTAGACGCTTAGACACCAAGTAGACTAAGTTAACCCTAAAGCTGCCTTTACGCTTGTCATATATGTTTGTATAAAGGAACTCTCTAACGCTAGTGCAAAAGCAAATCAAGTAACTCTAAATATTTAGAAAATTTGGTCTTCTTTGATGTAACTTGACAGGTTCAATTTGATAAGAGATCCTCTTTAGGGAATTTGGACAACCGACTATTTAGAGATATATGATAAGTATAAAGGCAGCTTTATGTAATTTGTAGGTTAACAAAATATTTATTGAAAAAAACTTATTTTCAAAATTCAAAATTGGAAAGTGAAGGTCAAAAACTGCTGAACATTCCACTTAAACGAACAACAGACTAAAAAAAAAAATCAGCAGCACGGTTGCCATTTTTACAGTTTTAATGACCAAAAGGCATGATTTATGCTTACAAATATTTTCACCTTCTGTGAATTTAACGGAAAGCAACTTTAGTTAGTTTTCAATGCTCCCAACAAAATGAATGGTTTGTTCAGCGAAGCACTAATTTTTTTGTGCAGTTGCATTAGAGTCATACACATCTGATTCTAATAAGTCACGCGTGCCTAAGTACCCTTAAGTCCTGCTGTCTTATGTAATGAAAATCTCCATACACTCATTGTCCTTCCATCAATGGACAATGGCAAAGGCAAATCTTTTAAGTGCGCTTTTACAATTTTCATCGCTGCACAATAAATCAATTAAATGACTTTGTACAGATCTGCAGTTCATGCATACGTACGTACCTACATACATAAAGCCATAAAAATTGCGTGACAAAGGCAGAAAATCCTCTTTTTGTGCTCCATAATCAAACTTCAGGCCAATTGAAAATTCAAAAGCATGGAAATCGTTTGCCGTTTTTCATATTAAATGAATAAAAAAAGAAAGAAAATATACAAAATAAAAGTCCCCAAGCCCACATCTCGCCACTTGTCCCTTCAATAAACAAACAAGTGCCGGAGGAGTGGGCAGGAGGCTGACTGGCAAACAGGCAGAATGTCAGGCAGGTGGGTACATAAGTGAGGGGGGCGTGGCAGTACCAAACTGTTGCACCGTAAAATGCAACAACAATAACAAGTAGCTCCAAAGAACTCAACTGGATATAAATGAATTCAAATACCCTGACATGGCTTAGCAAAGAATGTGGAGAAACAAACATCATCAAATAGATTGGGATTGTGATAAATTTTGTTCTCAAAATCGAAAAATACCCTGAGATAATTTCAATTAGAAACGACTTAATAATTGGTTTGTAAGCTATAAAAAGACGCGTATTTTACAAGTTTTGTATTAAAAAAGACCAAAACACCATTAAAAATTCATTCAGCTTTATGGTTTGGAATGAGTCACTCTTAGCGGTGTTGTATTTAAAGGAAATTGGAACCTTCGTTCCTGAATAGGCAAATGACATTTGCTCAGATCCAAAAGAAAGCTGTTCCAAATCCACGTCAGCGAGAAAGCCTAAGCCTGAATCTCACTGGCCTACCAGTTGTAGGGGTATAGCCCAGCAAACGAAGAATCCGGCTTGTAGAACATATGTCACACTGTCAACAACCAACAGATCCGGCTCAAAGGACCAATGTTCCGTAAAACCCAACAGCATTTAGCTATGAAGCTAAATTCATCTTCAGTGGAAGGTAGATGTCTTTTTTTACATTGTTTGGTTTTAATTTTGGAAAGTCCTTAAGAGGTTTGGTATAAAGATCCGGCTCGAAGGACCAATGTTTCTTAAAACACAACATCTTATAGCTAAGAAGCTAAGTGAATCTTTAGTCGAACGTAAGTCTCTTTTTATGCATTTTTTGGTTTCAATTTGGGAAAATCCTAAAGAGGTTCTTTGCTTAAAGATCCGACTCGAAGTACCAATGTTCCATAAAATACAACAGCTTTCAGTTATGAAGAATATACTTCTTTTATAGATTCTTTAATCACATTTTTTTGGTTTCAATTTGTGAAAATCCTTTAGACGTTCGTGGTGTATAGATCCGGCTCGAAGGACCAATGTTTTTTAAAATACAACAGCTTATTGCTATTAAGCTAAGTGAATCTTTAGTCGAACGTAAGTCTCTTTTTATGCATTTTTTGGTTTCAATTTTTGAAAATCCTAAAGAGGTTCTGGGCTTAAAGATGCGGCTCGAAGTACCGATGTTCCAAAAAATACAACAGCTTCTAGCTATAAAGCTAAATGAAACTTTAGTCAAACGTAGACTTCTTTTCATACACTTTTTGGTTTAAATTTGGGTAATTCCTTAAGAGGTTCGTGGTGTAAACATCCGGCTCGAAGGATCAATGTTTCTTAAAACATCCTGAAGGTGTTCATGGATTCAGGGAATATCATATTCATTAGCCGATCTATGTGAAACTCGGTTTTGAAAGCTCTTTGGGTCTAATAAAGTGATATATTATTTTCTATCTTTGGATAATCCAAACCAAGGTTGTGAAAGTTAAGTTTTATTTGATTTAATAGCTGAACAAAACAGAGACAGGTATTACCGACTTCCATGGCTATGTTACAGTCGTGGTTTGAGTTTCAAAACTCACAAATTTTCATTTCATCCAACTTACAGGGTATCTTAACTTTGGCGTTTCATTTATCCACAGTCATAAAGTCGAATTTCGTATATTGCGCATACATCGTGTTGTCTGTCAACTTAAAGTTTCCATTTCCCTCCCCCCGCACCCCCGCTATACCGCGACATCGTCTCGCCACGCACTTTGACAAAGTGCAGTAAAATGTGCAAATTCAATTTTCTGTCAATTTTGTTGCCAAAGGAGTTGGAGGAGGGGATTGGATGACGGCAAGGTGCAGACTTTAATGCCATCGCAAAGTCAAACACAAAAAGCTGGGCGACTGTCAGCCGGCAAGGCCATAACTCACATGAAATCTGTAAGGACACACGCATCCTGCAGCGACATTAACCCGAAATGAACTTCGCCTCCGACTCCGGCTACGCCAAATCACGCGAAACATCTTTGCCTGGCTTAGCCCCGCTGGATAAACATTATGCTCTAACCAGACAATAGAGGGGGGCGAGTGGAGGAAAGGCGGCGCTTGACATGTTTGCTTATGCATAAAACGAAACGCGAGCTTGCCACTTGAGGCGTTGGGGAAGGCAAGACCGACCGACCAAGTTATCATCTTGCGCACAGGCATCGCCCCACAGTGTGTGGGAGCAGGGGGCTACGGAGGGAATAGGGGTATGGGTGCCTGGAACCGCCAGTAGCCAGTTTATTACATGTCGCCTCGTTGTTTGGCTTTCAATTTTTATTTTAGTTTTATTTATTTTTGTTGCTGACACGCAGCCAGCCGGAGCCAAGCGCAAGACGTTGTCACTGCGCAGCAGATAAGCAAAGTTTTGGAGACACTTGCTATGTATATGGAAGTGATATGGAAATGCCTGGTCAACAACGCCCAGCTAAAATGATTAAAGCTGTAAACTCCCAATTAACACATAAGTTTAATTTGATGATGTTGGTGAGCACTTAGAAGCGATTTTGGAAAGTCCGAGTTCGAACGGCGGGCAAATGCGTGTCAAAGTTTATAGGTCGAAAATTCATTGTCTGTGATCAAGAAAATAACCTTATGCACTTATTAGGAGCCGAGACCTCTGGTCAAAACAGTAGCTTGGTAGAATTTGTATATCAATCCGAAAAAGCACACAGATCCTACTTAAAACCCAAATAATACTTCAACAAGATTAAAGTAAGTGCGGATTTTCAATCAAAAAGCGAGAGCAAAAAATTAGCTAAGACAAGTTCAAAACTAAACTAAAATAGTTTCAAATCAACCAAAATAGCTATCACTAATACTATAAGGCCAAATGCAAAAGGCTCTGTCAACTAAGAGTTTGTCTTTTGGTATCGGATTTTGCAGTTATGCTGCTTTAGAATTCCCTACCAGCTACATCACTCCTGACATGAGAAGGCAGCTGCTCTATTTAAGATAGATCATGGAAGATCTTTAAAAACAGCGACCAACCTCCATTGTGATGCTGTTTGTGTCAGCTAATGGCTATCATCAATTTGATATGATCATGGGATCAAAATGAGTTTGAATATTGAAAGGAATATACATAGTTCAAATTTCGAGCTCGGTTAAATCTCCGATATTCTTGCAATAAAACAAATTCGGAACACTTGGTCAACCTCTCCTACTCAACCTCTCGGAGATATCCGGGCTGGAGATCTCAGCTCTACTAAAATTTATTCTGTCCATACAATGGTTCAGTACCGAGGACCACCATCAGTCTTAAAAAGGGTTGACAGAGCATGAACATGGCATCGCAATGGGTCAAAGTGGCCTAAGTGGGAGAAAGACTTGTCGTTCTCAGCCATCGCAACCTTACCTAACCTGCTAGTCTTCCTTCTTCAGTGACTAATCTTTTAAGTTTACAAAGCCTTTTTTAGATTTTGTCAGATATATATTTTCAGTGGAAACTTAGCTTACGTAGCTGTGCTCTGACACTGAATTCTAATGTTAACATGGGCCTTAAGTCCGAAAAAATCTGGCCATTATGTCCGAATTTTATGCTGACTTATCACCCATATAAAATCTTAGTAATATTTCGATGTACACTACGACTAATTTTCATATGGGCTTTATGTCAAGAATTCTCAGGAACTGTGTAAATGCTTTATGCAAGCCTCTTTCTAAAATTTTTCAATTATCTCTGTACCACAGCTTTTTTCCTGATATCTGGAAGGAATCCTTCATTTTACCACTTCATAAAAAAGGAAGTAGAACTGTAGAACTATTCAGAATTATCGTGGGATAGCAAAACTTTGTGCCATACTCAAACTTTTTGAATTGGTAATAACTTCTCAGTTGCAGCACCAGTGTTGCTCTCTTATGTCTCCATCACAGCACGGGTTTATGAAGCGCCGGTCTACATCAACAAATCTCCTTGAGTTTACTTCCATAATAAGGGACGGATTCAAGCTGAAAAATCAGTCAGATGTTATTTTCACAGATTTTAGCAAGGCATTTGATTCAGTTAATCACCTTTTGCTTTTAAAGAAATTATCACTTTTAGGTTTTCCTAACAGTTTAGTCAACTGGATTTCAATGTACTTGGCAAACCGCACACAAAAAGTCTTATTTAACAACACTCTCCAAGTGTGTTTACGTCATTTCCGGAGTTCCACAAGGGAGTCACCTAGGACCGTTGCTTTTTGGATTATTCATAAACGACCTTCCTTCTGTCATTGAAAATTCTCATGTGTTGATGTATGCAGACGATGTTAAAATTTGTATGCAGCTCACAGACCCCGATTCACATTGTCTGTTGCAAAACAACATTAACCACCTCCAATCTTGGTGCATTAACAACTTGCTGTACCTTAACCACTCTAAATGTAGTGCTATGTCCTTTTACCGCTCTGCCCCATTTATGGGTAACTATTCCTTGGGCCCGCACAACCTCGAGCGCATAAATGCGGTAACAGACCTTGGCGTATTATTCAGCCATAATATCAACAATTGGAATTATCGTTAGCAAAGCCAAAGGAGTGTTCGCATTTGTTAAACGTTGGTCTTAAGAGTTTGATGACCCATACACCACTAAGCTTCTTTACGTCTCACTTGTCCGACCTATACTTGAGTACTGCTCATGCGTATGGTCACCACAGTATGCAACATACCTGCAACATACCAGGGCCTTATTGAGTCGGTGCAGAAGCAATTTCTCCTGTTCGCCTTACGTGGACTAAACTGGGAACAACACCGTCGACTGCCATCGTATGTGGACAGACTTCGTCTATTAAGCCTACCGTCTCTGCAAGATCGTAGAATCTGTCATGGAGTTATGGTCCTTCATAAACTAATAAATGGCCATATTGATTCTTGTTTTCTTTTGAGCTATATTAACTTGTCAATCCCAGCTAGATCTACACGACAGTTCCGACCAATTTTCTTATATATAAGTAGATCTAATTTCGAATCTCACGACCCGTTTCGAATTATATGCACGTTGTTTAACGATTTATACCATTTGCTAAATTCTGAGGGTTCGATGTTGGAAAATGTTTCTAATATTTTGATATACTTATCTTCCCAGAGATTGTAAATCTTTGCCTCCGCCCACCTGATGTGAGTCGGAGCACATCCTAAAAATGTTCTCCTAAATCGGACGGAGGCGGGATTATGATTAACTATATTAAAACACACAGACTAACACACACACACATATCTGAAGACAGAGCACAACTTATACAGCCACACTAGCTCCCTACACTTCCATGGTTACCAAAGTTTCTAGCGATCTAATTCATTGAGCATTACTAGTAGACATAGCCAAAAAAAGATGTTATGAATTAGCTTACGCTAAAAAATTCCAAACTTTTTAATCTAAAACCTGATAATACCTTCTGTTGGTTTTCATTTCCTGTACCCCTGTTTACATCAAAGCTAAATGAATACCCAGCTTATTTATGCATTCCTTAAAGAAATTTAATGCCCGTTTAAGCCCTCAATTCGATATCCAAGGGATAAACGAAAACTTCTCTCCCCCCTTTTCGCACTATTGCAATTAATTAGACAACGTCATCGTTATCGCCATTCGAGCTTGATACTCGACTCGTATCAATAAATATTATTGTACAATTCGACTTTGGGTTGTCCGCCAAAGTGCAAGCTAAACAAAATGAGGATAAACAGGCGAAGGGGAGTCGGTGCAAAGAGTCAGCATTTGAGTGAAAACCACTCAACCGCACGTTTGTGGAGAGCAGTGCAAAGGTAAAGAGAGTAGGAACATGAATGAAATGGGAGGGGGCGAAGGAATGGTTAATAAACTATCAAACGACCATTTCCGAGACTCGATCTAACTTGACTTTTATTTTGATCCTACTAATTTTGGTATTAATGCAAGGCCCAGCTAAAACGTCCGTAAAATTCACAAAAATTTTCTAGTGCGTGTAATGGGTGTCAAAGTTTTGATTAGAAATTCAGCTGCTTTTTTATGATTTTAGTGTGATTTACTGGAGGAAATAAGTCTTGTAGTTACTTTAGATATGCAAATTTTTGTTTCTACACTCAGAAAAACACCATTGGCCAAGTTCTAAATCGATCGAAATTGTGTTTATACCGTTTTGTAATAAAAATTTGTTCTTAGATCTACTTAAATTAAGTACGAAACATTCTTGAATCGAATAAAGAAGGGAATGAGAAGAAACGTTCTAGAATAAAGAACTTTTCGTACTTACCGTAAGCTGGAAAATGAGTTATTAATTCATATACATAACATCTTGGATTGAGTCAGAGCTGTAAATCGAAATTACAATTACAAAATTGTTTGGGTAATTAAAAATTTAATTACAATTACAACTACTTTTATGTAATGAAAAATTGCATCGAAAATTACTTTAATTTTTTTTAATTACCAATAACTACATTTTTAGCCACAATTATTAAAATAATTGTAACGGTAATTGTAATATTTAAAATGAAATAATTGTAATTGTAAGGGTAATGCTAATTTTAAGGGTAAATTTTACTTATAGCCCTGTATTGAGCACAAAATAGATTTACAATGCTAGCTCCAAAAAGTATGCAATGGAAAATTGCGGATAGTTTTAAAAGGATTCTGTTCTTAAAATTCCCAGCCGGTTCTAGCACTTTGCTTGCCAAGTGCATTGACTGCAACGGAAAATGCGAATAGTCTTAATACGATTCTGTTCTCAACATTCCCAACCGGTTCTAGCACTTTGCTTGCAAAGTGCATTGATTGCAACGGAAAATGCGATAAGTCTTAATACGATTCTGTTCTCAACATTCCCAGCCGGTTCTAGCACTTTGCGTAAGAACTGATGGTAGATTTGTGACTTAGTCTTTGGTAAGTTCAAGGTCTTTGCATATTTCCAGCCTTGTTTGATTGAATACAAAGCTTTAGAATTTGATGGGCTTAAATCAAGAACATTTTGTACCTAATTGAAGTACTCTAATTTGGTTTCAACATCTTATGGGGTCTGCCTTCAGAACTTATTAGACTTCTACGACTAATCGAGTTGGTCTTAAGTCCATTCCGATCTAAAGATTTTAAAATAGTTGAAAATGTATACCGAAACAGTCTTACTTCAAGTATTTCATACTTGAAATAAAAATTTGGTACTTGAATTAAGTGTTTTTGTACTTACCATACTATTGACACTTTTTGCACTTGACTCAAGTACGGTATACTTTATAATTTCATGGCTAAAACGGTCTATAATCAAATTTTATTATTTTAAACTGGGATTACGCATTTAGTAACTATTTTCTGAGTGTAGAACTTTAAGATCTTATCGCCACAAGTATGGGAATTTATATATAACCAACTGAATCTTCTGCACAAAAAGTACTTCAATTAAAACAAAGGCAAAAAAATATAAAATAAAAAGGAAACAATAAACTTTGACTTGCTGACGCTGACGCTGACATTTGTGTGTACCATCGTACTCTATTTGCACCTGCATCACAGATCAAAATGACACACACCAACCCGCCCGCCCGCCTCCTGGTCAAGTACCGTGGCACTTGTGTGTGCGTGGGTCCGTAAGGGAAAGCGCGATGTGTGTGTGTGTATAGAAAAAAGAGACCGAAGAGCTAGTGTGTTTGCCTTCTTCCTTTGTTGCAGCAATTTCATTTTTAATTTCAATTTCTAAGCCACCAACGGCTTCTGGTATAATATTTACATTGTCCACTGGACCACGGCAGTGTCTCTTTGACCAGTTCCATATTTATTTAACCACATATGTCGATTTGCAATTTGTTTCAAAATAATGTGGACTCTGAAATCAACCGATTTTTTCACGGTTTTTTTTTTAAATGTCAGCTTTGGGATATATTAAGTACATTTACTTGGTAGTGAACCCATCCCAATTTACTCTTGAAAACCACTTTTAATTCAACTCAATATCAAGCAACAGCAAGGGTACATTCGAGTGAGAAAAACTTTTTTGTTTTCAATGTTAGCTAGAGCAACCAAATTTGATATATACACTCCCATTGTCTGCACGCAGATCAAGTTTATTTCATATTTTTGCCACGCCCACTCCCACAAAAAAAAAATGTTGAATAACTCCCACAATTTTTCAGATATCGATCTCAAATTTAAAACTTACATTTATATTCGCAATATCTATAAGACCGTATGATAAATAACAGAGTTTAAACAAGAAAGAAAGTCGGTCATGCCCGACTATAACATACTCTGTACCCTTAACGTCGCAGCTCGCATTTGCTCACGAGTTATACGCGCTCATCTCTAAGTTTAACTCTCTCTTTCTCTTTCTCTCTCTCTCTGTCACTAAGATTGCCGTTCAATAGAATGCTGTGGTGATGGGTGGGGGGTGTTTACTGGCCGTTTTTTGCTCATAACTTGAGTATCGTTCATCCGATCTTTATCATTCCTTCAGCAAATCGATAAATAATTTTATTTTCAAGGTATCTCTAGAAGATCTATCTTCAAAACTGTAGGAGATATGACGTTTTTTCCAAATTGCGGGGGCGGGAGGGGGCGTGGCAAAAATTGAAAATAAACTTGATCTGCCTGCAAGTATAAGAAATATATGTCCCATACATGTCAAACCTCTATCTCTTACCATCTCTGAGATCTCTTCGTTCATACGGACGGACGGACGGACGGACGGACAGACGGATAGACGGACATGGCTATATCGACTCGGCTGTTGATTCAGCATCAAGAATATATATACTTTATAGGGTCGGAAACGATTCCTCTCCCTGTTACATACTTTTGCACAAACTTAATATACTCTATGTACCTTCGGTACAGAGTATAAAAATGTTGCATACTTTTCGGCTGTCCCATCTCAGGGACACAGGAAGGCTATTAAACATTTCTTTAAATGAGTAACGGGTATATCGAAGTCGGTTCGAGCCGAATTTGACTTACGCCCTCGTTTAATTCTAAAAAGGATTACATTTATCTCGGGGTAAATCTTAAAAAAGTTTGAATAAAGCAAAAAAAAACGAGCACAATTCAATCCCAAAGCAGTATCATTTTAAACAGGTACCAGATTAGTTTGAGCTCGATACATTATATTGATTTGATCCCAGTAAAGATCTCTTCCTTTCCTGCTCCATATTCCAATTGACATACTTATACACTTCAAGACGCACACCAGTTTTGGTTTATTTAAAACTTCTGATAAACATAGAAATATGCACATTTTTGTGCTCAACTGGGATTCGAACCCTCGACTACGCGCACTGAACACTCTCGCTCTCTAATTTATGAACATGTGATCTCGAAAGGGATTGAAGTAAGCACATTTGGTATGATACAAGTTCGAAAGGCTTTGGCCAATCCTTAAAAGCTTGAGTGCAAAGATTGAATTGTCAAGTTCACACCGGGCTAACTCTAAGATTAAAAATATTGAAAAAATTTCGACTTTTTCGACTTTTTATTTATCTGTGT
>JBAMBO010003934.1:0-32693 GCA_037044535.1 Lordiphosa magnipectinata
CACACAGGCTGCCATATATTTAGGTGGCAGTTACTTGTTTACACGTCTGAACACATTGGCAAGTGCCAGTTGACTGATGCCATATATGTTCAGAGTCACAATTATCAGTCACACCTACTCAGTCTGAACAGAATGCCAGATAACTGCCATAAAAAAATCTGACAGCTTGCCAGTGTGTTTGAACGCACCCTTAGTTTATCTGACACATAGCAGCTATCTGGAAGAAGAGAAATCGGCCCATGGTAGGTAGTTCCGGCTGGCCCTTGGTAGGGGTCCCACATAGACCTTACGGTCCTTAGTGAGGCCGGGTGGTTTTTCTGGAGTTTTCTGAGTTTTTTTCTCTTGTCTTACACATAATTTTTGAGATTCTGCTGCCGGTTGTGTACTTCCACTTTTACTCTGCTTCTTTCTCTGCTATCTCCTCCATCTTGGTGTATAGCGTCTGTACGGAGATAGGTTTGTTTAGTGTTGCTTCTTGGCTTAGTGCGGCTCCGGCTTTTGCAAACTGTAAGCGATTTCGTTTCCATCAATGCCCCGGTGGCTGGGAATCCCAATAGAGAAATCGGTCCATAGTAAGAAAACATTTTCTGTTTTCAAAGTCCCTAAGCTCGGGCATCTTTATACTCTGTACCGAAGGTACACTGGGAGATGGAATCGTTTCCCACCCTATAAAGTATATATATTCTTGATCAGCATCAACAGCCGAGTCGATATAGCCATATCCGTCTGTCTGTCCGCCTGCATAAACGCACCGATCTCAGAGATGGTAAGAGATAGAGGTTTGACATGTATGGGACATAGACTTCTTATACTTCCAGGCAGATCAAGTTTATTTTCAATTTTTTCCACGCCTCCTCCCGCCCCCGAAATTTGGAAAAAACGTCATAACTCCCACAGTTTTTATGATAGATGGTTCGTACCTTCTAAAGATAGTTAGTAATTAGCATTATTTATCGATTTGATAATATATCGATATGATAAAAAAATTATAAAAATTGGATGAACGATACTCAAGTTATGAGCAAAAAACGGCCAGTTAACACCCCCTACCCACAACCACGGCATCCCTTTCAACAAAGGCAACCTTAGTGAGAGAGAGAGAGAGAGAGAGAGAAACTTAGAGATGAGCGTATAACAGCGTATAACGCGTATAACTCGTGACCAAATGCGAGTGGAGGCATTAAGGGTACAAAGTATGTTAGAGTCGGGCTTGACCGACTTTCTTTCTTGATTTTTAATGATTATGGACTTGTTAGGGTTTTTTAATAGGGCTTTATCTTGTCGGTTGTAACCAATAATCCCTTTAAGTATCCAACACTTTTATGAAGAATTGATCAGCTTCGACTAACATAGTTTCTCCTTTCCCTCTACAGGAACGGTATCCATGCCCTTCTATACGATCTATGTGCTGCGTGGTTATTGGGATCTGGGACCTGTGCTATGCGATTTGTGGTTATCCGTGGACTATACCGTTTGCTTGGTCTCTCAGTATACGGTGCTGTTGATCACCATCGATCGATTTTGTTCGGTCAAGATTGCAGCAAGGTATCGAAGTTGGCGCACCAAGCGACGAGTCATATATATGGTTACCATTACCTGGATCATACCGGCTCTGCTCTTCTTCATCTCCATCTTTGGCTGGGAACACTTTACGGGCAAGCGGGATCTGCTGCCGGGCCAGTGTGCCGTGCAGTTTCTCAAGGATCCCATCTTTAATACGGCTCTGATTATTGGCTACTACTGGACCACATTGATTGTATTATTCGTACTGTATGCGGGCATCTACAAGACGGCCTATGACATGCAGAAGCGAAGCGAGGCGAAGCAACGCAAGATGCAGTCCATGGTGGCGCTAAGTGCGGGAGCTATGTCTGGCATGGCTGGGCATGCGGCTGGTATAGGTGTGATCGAGGAAAAGATACTGAAAACTAAGGTGGAACTAGCTGGAGGTCTGACCGAATTGGATAGCGGCACCTGTACCACGGGCGTTAAGCGTTTGAGTGGTTCGGGTCAAGCCAACCCTCTGGCTCAAGCCGTCGAAGATGTGGAAAAGATGACTCCCGAGCAGCGACGTGCCTCGGCGGCCAAGGTTGAGGAGGCCCTTAAGCGCGATGCCGCCGAGGCCGAGAAAAGTGAACGTTCCAGCAGTCCGGCCTTCGATTCCGATGAAGAATCGTCCGTCAACCAAGCCCAGCAGCTGATCACCCAACAGAAATTGACGAATCTGAGGAAGCGCTCGTCCATTGGCCTAGTTTTTGGGGCTCAGGCAGCATTGCTGGCCACCCGCAGCAAAGGTAACTTGCAAAAGAACTCCACCAACTCCAAATCCATCGAGGCCATGCACTCCATAAGCGCCCGATCGCCGCAACACCTAACACACCCAGCGAGTTTCCAGCGTGCCCAGAGCAAGGAAGAGGTGGGCGTAGCTCACCGTCACCATCAGCACCAGCACCAGTACCCGCAGCTCGAACGACCCAAGCGCACCTCCTGCTCCACTCTCTCCCAGATTGCCGAGCATGATCGCCTCATTGATTTCCAACCCCCCGGCGATCCGCTTTCGCCCGTGGACCTAGCTCCCATTGAAGTGCCCAGCGAGGAGGTGCATCAGGGTTTGGTTCAGGCCATACTACCACCTCCGGATGCCTTCCAGTGTCCCAGCCCCCTATCCGACTACTCGGATCGTCCTTTCGGCAATAGCTCCGGAAATAGCGAACTGGCCATGACCTATGATATGTTGACCAACAACTCCGAGTTGCGATACATGGATGAAAGCTCCGCCATGCTAACCACCTCGCCCACACCCGCTTCCTCGTCTCAGCGCAGTGCTATACCACCTCCACCACCCGCACGCAGACATATTCCCAGCTCCCCCTCAGCCGAATCCAGTCAAAGTCAAAGTCAGAGCCTGAGCCAGAAGGTAGCCATTGAAAAACGTCTTCTCGTCTCCTACACAGGCATCGAGGACTTTGCCAAGGTGCGACGCGAGAGCTGCATTGAGGCCATCTGTCTGTTGGATGTACCTGGTAAGCTTCTAGCCGATTGCCCCCACCGAAGAGCCTCCAGTCCCCTGGAGACCAGCAGCAAGGACGCCGTACTTTACTCACCCATGCCCCCGCCGATGTCGCCAAAGGTGATCCAGACACAGCAGTCTCAGGTTCAGCTGGAGCGCATAGAGGAACGCGAAACTTCCGATACAAACACCCAAAAGATGCCATCCACATCGGGCACTACCAGCAGTTCGGGGGGCGGCGGAGGACTAGCTGGCGGCAGTAGACGCGATCGGGAACGGGATACCCTGAAGGATCGTGACTCTAGCAAGCGCGCCTTTATACATTCCATTGGCAAGCACTTCAAGAGCAAGAAGGCTCTACCCCTGGTCTTGGGCGGCGGCCGCCAGAAGTCCAAATCGGAGAATCGTGCCCGCAAAGCGTTTCGCACCATCTCATTCATTTTGGGCTGCTTCGTGGCCTGCTGGACGCCCTATCATATACTCGCCCTGGTGGAGGGCTTCTGCCGGAATCCACCGTGCACCAACGAGCATCTGTACATGTTTTCGTACTTCCTGTGCTACGCCAACAGTCCAATGAATCCCTTCTGCTATGCGCTAGCCAACCAGCAGTTCAAGAAGACCTTTATGCGCATACTGAAGGGGGATTTGCATATGACCTAAGGCGACTAAGCAACCAAAAGTAGTGGGGGAGACCATGGAGTGGGTTTGGCATTGCATTTTCATTACGGCGCAACATTCTCGCGAGCCCCCGAGAGTCTTGTATTGCTACAATCCCTTCCTGAAAATGCTCCGCCAAAAATCCACTTCCATAAAAGTTGGAACTCGCCCTCAAGTAACTAAAATAACACTAATTGAATTATAAATTTAAACGGTGTGCAAAATTATGAAACAAAATACATATTATAATTTAAGTAGCCAAAGGTGTGTGCTAGTTAGAAACGGATCAGTAAGAGATGGGATAGGGTTACGACACAAGAGCAGTACGTTGAGGCAACATGTTTTAGACAATAAATATTTTAATGTTATGCAGCCATACATATGAGGAGAATACAACCGATACAGGTACACATATCCAGTTTAACCGTATATCAATAACCAAATAGTCCTTGATGTCATTAACTATTCAAAAAGCGAACCCATAACTGGCAGATATACGATTTTAAAGTTATACATGTCTATTGATATATGCAAAGCAAAACAAAAGTAATTCCCATATCAACCGAATATAAAACCATAAAGTATTACTCAAATAAAACACGACACTTAATAATACCCATGATGCGGTCCAATGAAGTATGGAACTAGAGACTAGAGAGGTAGCAACACCTTATATCCGATTTTTTTCGCTATAATCTCTTTAGTGGGTAAAAACACTTAACAAATCGTACAAATTCACCACTGCGTTTTTATACTAAAAGCCCGCTTCAAATTTAAGACCATAAATATCCAACTTTAAAGTTTAAATATTTAAGAAGTTACACGATAGATATTTATAAGATTCTAAGTTTAATATGATATGATTATCCATTAACAAGTTAATACGTCTGCTGTCTTTAAAGTTTGGGGAAAGAAATAACTTCCTGACATTTTGATTGGGCCCTGTATATTGGGATAGAGTTTTTAAAAGGCTTCAACTGCTTTTCCATAGCCGTGGACAAAAAGAAATCATGACCTGTTAGTTTGATGTTTTGAGTGTTAAAATGCTATCCTAAGTGATTCGATTTGTGAAAGTTAAATTTGTCACAGTGATTGAAAACTTCTGACAATCAAATGCTTATATACTATTCCAAATTGGCATTTCTAATTTTCTCAATCGAGATATCCCGAGCGGAGCAAACACATTTTAAGAGTACTGAGTATCGCGTACTGAGTATCAATTTCTGAGTAAATAGTACTACGTACCGAGTCCTGACTATTGAGTACTGATTATCGAGCACTGAGTATCGAGTATCGAGTACCGACATCTGAGTATTGAGCACATAGTATAAAATAGCGATTATCGAGAAATGAGTATCCAATATTGATAGAGAGCTTCTAAGAGCTGCTGATATGTCGAAACCGCCCGGATCGGATGAATATATCTAATAGGTGCCATAGGAATCATCGGTCACAAAATGTGTCTCAGTGAGAAAACCTCGTTTGTTTTCAATGTTGGCGTTTCTAAACTTGACTATTTTGAATATTATATGCTTTGCAACCGATTTGCAAAATTTGGCCAAAATCGGATGACTATATCTTAAGGCTGCATTAGGAACAATCGATCGGGAAATAGGTTCAAGTGGAGAAAATTTATTTTGTTTCCAATGTTAGCGTTATGAAAATCGGCCATTTTCAATATTATATGCTTTCAAACATATCTGCAAAATTTAGTCAAAATCCGATGACTGTATCGGATCGGATGACTGTATCTTATATCCTTGTTCCACTGGCACATTCCAGAGGTCATCCGCTGGATGAACTAAATGACCTCATTCTTTCTGTGTATTTCCTCATAAGAGATGAATGTCCATTCGGATGATCAAGTCACTGTCATGGATGATCTAGCTACTGTCACGACATATAGCTTTTTTCCGCTAAAAGGCTAGATTTTCTATCGATATGCTATCAAACTGCCCAAGAGGAGCAGCTGCTCTGTCAATTGCGTTGCCTTGGTCGGAGATTGTTTTAGATCAGTGGGTGGGAGTTTAGCACAGTGACAGAACTGTATGGACCCCCTTTATTTAAAACCGACTATGCCCATGAGTTGTACATGGCCAAGGCAATCGGCAATTGTTCCATTCTTTGTTTTAGAATGTTAAAATGCAGTAATATTTCTTACGAATGAATCCCGCAAACTACCTTCATCGTGGTGGGACTAACAGGAGGGCGTGTTGCTTGACATGTGGATGGCGAAGTTAGATTTACAATTGCAGCCATAGCAATTCAATCAGCTGTTCTTTTTTGACGATAGTGTGGCCGTGATCAACATTCGTCAGTAGAACGTGGAAAAATTTACTTTTCGAGAATGTGACTGAATGTTCGCCAGTGGAACAAGGGTATTACTTAGTGAGAAAATCCTTTTTTGGTTTCTATGTTTCAGTATGTTCCCGTTGTTAAGCTCTTTCAAATAGACTTGCGAAGTTTGTTCGAAATCGGATGGCTTTATCCTTTAGCTGTCATAGGAACAATTGGTCGAAAAATTTATTCTAATAATACAATTTTTTTTCAATGGCAACGTCACCAATCGCATTTATGAGTTCTCTCTGCTCTTTTCATAATTTCATTAAATTTGATCAAAATCGGATAACTATTTAGTTCGCTGCCATAGAAATTATAGGGCTGAAAAATTTCTTAGTAAGAAAAACTTTTCTGTTTTTAATGGTAACGTCTTTAAGTTTGACATTTATTCATTTTAAATGCTTTCACACAATTCTAGAACATTTGGGAAAAATCAAATGACTATAGCATAGAAACGATCGGTCAAAAAAAAAAAATTATATTGAAAAAACTTTTTTTTTTTCAATGGTAGCGACTCAAAACTTACCAGTTATTAATATTATCTGCTTCATGCAATTTAACCGAGTTTGATGAAAATCAGATGAATATAGCGTACAAACTGGACACGAAAATAATTACAGATGAGACGCCATCAATTGATCAGTTTGTGAAATCACCCAAATAATATTATTCAAGATGAACATAAAAATGCATGAAAATCGTTATTCAACTTTTCTACATTTTTTTTTTTATTGGTTAAAAAGAATATTTTGTATTTATATTATGTTCAACCTAGATGCCTCTTGTGTTTAAGCAGCGCTTCTCCCAGAGATACCAACGTAAAGTGTAGCCTCGCTGAATTCTGCTTTTGGAGTTTATTCATTGTGCTGATTGCAAAGGCGCATCCAACGTCATACGATTATCATCTCTGGCACTTAATTTAAAACAGTTTGGCCTTGTTCCGCCACGCTCTCCAGTATCCCACATAAGGCTCCATGGTTAGCATCAGGGACTAAAAGCGAAAGAAATATCGGTTTGGTTTCCGATACGGTCATTAAGATCAAATTGTTTCTGTTAAGGCTTGGGTTACGGTTATCTATTTATATTTCGGTCCGGTTACGATTCGGTTACAAAATAATAGTTTCGGTTACCGGTAACCAACATTCTAATTTAAAAGAAAATTATATGTGATTGGAACTTTAAAGTATTTGCGTCCAATTTATTAATTAATGGATTCATTCGAAATATTACACCAGAAAATAGTCGTTCGACACTTAATTGAGTTCAAAAAACTGCTAATACTACTTTCGATAACTCATATAGTTCTGGGTGTTTTGTACGAATTTTCTCTTCATCATTTGAGTACATCGGTATTACAACCAGGGAATCAAACCGAATCGCATTTCGGTTCCGGTTCCAGTTCTGGTACATACCGAAAGTTGTGTTTCGGTAAAAGATTCTGTTTTGGTTCTAATATTTCGGTATTCGGTTCCGTACCGGGACCTGCTTTATTATTTCGGTATACCGGTACGTACCGGTATGAAGAAAGAGCGGTCATTGGTTATGCATTCATTCGGTTTCTTAGCGAAGACTTAATAAAAGTTATACGCTTACTTGCCCTTCTCAAATGCCACACACTTGTGGAAACTTTGTAGAGTTTTCTTTATTTTTATAAACAAGAGTTTTTTCGGGTTTTCGGGTTTCACTATTTAAACACGGTTTTCTATTTTCTATGTCTCTATACGTGTTTTTTCTCTTCACGGTTTGTCGATATGGATTTTTCTTTCTGTCTCTCTGTCTGTCTGCTTGTCATTTTAATTACAGCTTCTGTCTTCGTCCATCTTCTACTATCTACTGCGTTTTACTTTCGGTTTCGTCATCGTCCATTCTGTATACAGTGAGACCATCATTCGATTTTTTACCAATACCTTAACACTTAAATATCAATACATTTATACATCTTGGCGGTCATTTTCAAATCATTCCAAAGACTTCAATTTGGAAATCGTTATAAGCTGAGAAAAATTTATCACGATTGATGCCATTAATCAGTTTTCTGAAAATACTGAATTATTTGACTCTCATGTTTTTCTATTTTTCAATACAAAAGTTTTGAAAGACCCCCAAACTAAGTTTCAGCTTTGAAGTCTAGTCGTTGCACGCAGAACCGAAACTGTACCGGTACAATGTTTAGGTTCTTTTCGGTCTTTTAGGTTCCAAAAATATCGGTACTCGTATACCGGTATACAATCAATTTCAAATATCGGTTGCAGTTCAGGTTCTGGCTCTGAGCTTTAATCGGATCTTTTCGGTATAAGGTTCCGGTTCTGGTTCCGGTTTGATTTCCTGATTAGAACTCAATCTATTAACAAATCATTGCCGAGAGAAATGAAAGTCTTGAAAGTTTTACAAGCACAAATACATATTCATTATACATACAAATACAAAGCAGAGAAATTTATGGAAAATATTAATTATTTTGTATTATTAGTTTTGAAGAGAAATCGAAGAGGAAATCGAAAGTTCAGAAAGTCCAGGCAAAATAAATGCGAGCTTTAAAGCTTAATTTATGCCGACCTCTTTGTTGCTGCCGATACTTTGAATTTATGCATGTACATGTGTTTTGCTATTGATGGACACTTTCCTTGGAGATGAGAGAGTGATTCGGTGGACAGTCACGATTACTGTAAGTGCATTTGCGTGACTTCCACAGACGATAACTAAATATAATACATTTTTATTGTCTCATATTTCAAAAACCGAAATGGAACCGGTTATTTTGTTTCGGTTGTGCTTAACCAAATTAAATTCCATTTCAGTTTCGGTTACGGTCACTTAAAAAAAAAAGTATTTCGGTGACGGATTCGGTTACACCGGTTAAGATTAACGGTTGTTGTTTCAGTTGGATAGCCTGTTTAACATGCTCAGCATCCTCGAAGATGGTGCGAAAAGCTCAAAGCACTCTAAGGATCTGCAGTCCCAGCTGTACTTGAACTTCTGGTTCGAGCCAGCACGATCTTTTTTAGAAGTAACAAAAACTTCAAGTGCTACTTTCATTTTTTTAAAGACCGGCTCCTGGTCACACTAAAAATTAGACATTCTTAAAATGTAAAAGGCAAGACCCATATGTGGGCAAAAAATACCGGGAAATTTAAATCTAAATTTGTTTGGGACTCTGATAGCGATAAATGTTTTTATTTTTGTTTGGCTGTCACTGACATCTGTGCAAAATTACACGTCAAAATATTCATCAATATTTCTTTTTTTATAATGTCTGAAAGTATTCAACAATTCCATTAAATTTTGTGCTGAAAATGTTGCAGAAAGCCTTCGGTGAGCAAGTTTTATCGAAAGCAAGAGTTTATGAGTGGTACAAAATGTTCAAAGAGGGTCAAGAAAGCGTTGAAGACAAGGCACGGTCAGAACGACCATCAAAGAATTGGTGCTCCAAAATCATCGATTGAAAGTCCGAGACCATAATGACCTAGTTGGAATATAGGAGGGAGTGACCATTTGGGCCACAGAAAAGTGAAATCTCGATTGGTGCCAAAAACGCTAAATTTCATAGAAAAAAGGAAACAGTAATTCGTATTAATTTCACCAAAAACTCGACCCTTATCGCTCCGCAACCACCGTATTCGCCTGAATTAGCACCATGTGACTTCTGGCTATTCGCTTAACTCAAGAGACCGCACCGTGGACACCGTTTTCAATCGATAGAAGATATAGAAACCGAAATAAAGAAGGAATTGAAGGCAATACCGAAAGAGGACTTTTCAGCATGTTTTGAAAATTGGAAAAAACATTGACCCAAGTGTATTGCACTTTGAGGGAGATGAAATAAATTAAGAAGAACAAATAAAGATTATTTTTTTTATTTATAAAAAACACCGGAAATTTTTAGCCCGCAGTAGTATGTACTTGTTAAGGGGTACAGTCAAATGTGTTACGCAATTTCGCTGTGTTACATTACAAATACGATTTATTTGGTTGGATCCTAATAAATTTAAAATCTTTCAAAAATGTACCGTGTAATTTTTAATATATTTAAGTTTTAAAGTTTAATCTCTTTGGGCGGGGCTCTGTATAACAATCCTACCCTCAGTGGTGAATTCTTCCATATTTAAGTATAATATAGTAACCCGAACTCTTTTAAATCTAGCAAAAACTGTGTATGGCATGTTTTTATCTGTGGTCCCTAGTTTAACAGTTCATTGATCCCGTTCTGGTGTATTATTAAAAGTTAAATAATGTCGTTCAATGTTACAAACTACAAAATATAATTGATGTAAAAATAAACATAACCACACCACACATATATATAAATATATTATATAAATGTCAATTTTTGCGCAAGCCAATTTTCTGTGTGTTGAACCAAAACTTATATGCAGTACTGTACTTTACACAAACAATACACCCACATATGATTAATCGTATCTTTCGCGCCTTGCCAAGTTGCCTAATTAAGTTGACTTTTTGACAACATACTCGTCTTTCCACTGTTATTCGTTACTCAGTTATGGTCCTCCGCCTTAGTTATGTATTCATTTCCCTTTACCACATAAGTGATAAGTGTAACAATAACTACCAAAATTATAACAAAAATAAATAAATACATTAATGTCAAAACGAAGTGTTCGTTATCCAACCCTGGTCCAGCTCCACTACCTCACAACACTGAAACAAATGACAGTACCAAGGAAAAGCTCTGTGGAGCTTATATTAAAAATTCGATTGCATTTTGGGCAGCGAACTACATTTACGGACAACCAGCACCAAGCGTAGTCTACATTCAAACGTCAGTGCGTTCAGTGGTGTGCCCACGTTTAGCAGGCACCCAATTCCAACTTCCGGAGTGTACGAAGTACATTTGAATTGACTAACCTTTCCTGACCCCATCAACAAAGTAAACGCAGAGAACAAACTCAATATGGAGATATTCATACGTCTGATGGCATTTATGCTAAATGGCTTGGGTATTTTGGTGAATAGTTTACTCGACATCTTACGGCCGCGCAAGAAGCCCAATTATCCGGGTATTTCAAATCCCATTTTAACCAAATCTGTCGTCGAACTGTGCACCCAATTGCGTCGCGGTGAGGTAAGTGCCCTATATGTCCAAATCCATTTCATTTGCATGTCATTTGACGATGTCGTCTTCAGCTTAGTTCGGTGGAACTGGTGAGCGCGTATATAGCACGTGTACGTGAGGTAAATCCATCGCTAAATGCCGTCATCGAAGATCGTTTTGAGGCAGCTTTAAAGGATGCACATCTGGCAGACGAGTTGATAGCCAAGGCTGGCACGGAATTTGAGCGTGTGGCACTTTTTACACGCTATCCGATACTTGGCATACCGTTCACCGTGAAGGAGTCGTGTGGGGTCAAGGGTAAGCAGTACTTTTCATCATATTCATGAAGTTTTCGCTAAATCTATGTGTAAGCTAAACCTACAACTAACATTTTTAACACTTAACGGGAAAAATATGTATGTACGCTCAATCATACCTAATGATCTCAAAGATTTGCTCTTTTTTTACTCTGTACCAAAGGTACACAGAGTATATTAAGCTTGTGCCAATGTATGTAACATGTAAAGTATGTATATTCTTGAGCAGCATCAACAGCCGAGTCGATATAGCTATTTCCGTCTGTGCGTCCGTATGAACGAAGAGATCTCAGAGATGGTAAGAGATACAGGATTGACATGTATGGGACATGTGGGCATTTCTCAAATGTCGAATGCGACATTCGTACGAATTCAAAGTGAAGACAAACATATGCCAAAACATTAGTTTATTTTGACAGAACACGAAACTCATAAATCTTGATTACCACTATAATTGGTGCTAAAGTTGATTTTGGGCAATTGTTCGTTTTCGAGATAATTACAAAAAAACCAATGCATTTGCATGCGTCCAAAACAGAACTAGCTTTCAAGGTGAACAGTTCAAACACTAATTATTAGCGGAACCTGCAGGGATGTTTGAATGGGGCTAAATTTAAAATATTATGCATTGATGTATCTTAAAAATGATTTTTATTTGATTCAAAAATATTTAGTAGTTTATTTTTTATTTATGTCGCTAGCGACATTTTGTTCCATCATACTTCTTATGTGGTTTCCATTATAATGCGAAGAAAAACTTTTAGTTTATTGCAATCACATAGTTTCTCATGGTTTCTTGTGCATTCTATTTTGACCATTTGTACACTCAGAAAGATTTTAGATAGCAAAAGGTAAAGAAATCGAAAATCGTTTTTATAAAAAAAAAAATGCAAAATTAATGTCAAAATTATAAAAATTGAGCTAGCGCTGCAGTAAATCCGAATATTTCGCAATGGGTTATGTATAAATGTAAGATTAGATTTCATTAGTTCAATTTGACTGTATCCTGATGAAAATTTGATAAAACATAGTGTTTTTAACCACTTTTAAATTTTTGGCTACGTGACATTTCTGTGGAAATGCCCATATATTTTTATACCCTTGCAAAGGGTATTATAATTTTGCCCAGAAGTTTGCAACGCATAGAAATATTCATTTCCGACCCCATAAACTATATATATTCTTGATCAGGGCGACGAGCTGAGTCGATTAAGCTTTGTCCGTCCGTCTGTCTGTCTGTCCGTTTGTCTGTCCGTCTGTTTCTACGCAAACTAGTCTCTCAGTTTTAAAGCTATCGAGCTGAAATTTTGCACAGAGTCTTCTTTTTACCGCACGCTGCTAATATGTCGAACCGGATCGGATGACTATATCTTATAGCTGCCATAGGAACCATCGGTCAAAAAATGGGTCTTAGTGAGAAAAACTTTTTTGTTCTTAATGTAAGCGTTCCCAAACACGGTCATTATTAATATTATATGCTTTCAAACAGATTTGCAAACTTTGGTCAAAATCGGATGACCATATCTTATAGCTGCCATAGGACCGATCGGTTGGAAAATGGGTCTTAGTGAAAGAATTTTTCTTTTCAAGTAAATCGTTCTTAAGTTCGGTGAATATTAATATTAAACGCTTTCAAACTAATTTGAAAAATTTGGTCGAAATCAGATGACTATATCTTCAAACTGCCATAGGACTTATCGGTCGGAAAATTAGTGTTAGTGAGAAAAACTTTTTTGTTTTCAATTTTATCGTTCTTAAACTTGGCGATTGTTAATTTGATATGTTTTCAAAAAGATTCACGAAATTTGGCCGAAATCAGATGTTCATCTGACGGAAAATGGATTTTAGTTACAAAAGTTTTTGATTTTTATCTAAGCGTTCTTAAACTCTGTCATTTCAAAAACAGCTTTTGCAAGGGTATAAAAACTTCGGCACAGACGAAGTTAGCTTGGCCTTCTCGTTTATTTTGATTTCGTGTTAGTGTGACCGTTCTCAGAAGAAAATTGCGATGCGCGCTTTGTGTTGGTTTAAATGTTTGTGATTTGAAAACGAAGAACATTGTAAGTTATCTCTCATTTTATATATTAGTAATTTGAGGCAGCATACGAGCATTTAAAAAAAAAAAATGACCTGCTGCCTAAAGTGGACGGAGTCATAAGTGGTCAAGTTTTTGGAGTTTCTTCTTAACTCTGTCAAAGATATTCAGGGTTCAGGGCACACTTCTCTCCAAAAAGTTGGAAGTTTTCGGCATTTTTGGCTTTCGCGCCTTTATTTAAATCTTGAGCCAATTGTCTATAAGCGAAAGCAAATCAAAATGAAATCAGGGTCGTTTCACCAACTGATGTAGATTTGCTATCACGAAATCAAAATCAAATCTAAAACACTATCTGGAATACCACTAGTGTTTGTTCCACTGATAATATTTATTCTTAACTTTGTATATGGGGCTTAGTGAACTGTTTTTTTTAATTTTAGTCAAAGTTATATCTGGCTAGCACGAGGTCTATGGTTGAGTATAAATCTTTATAACCAGCAGCAGCTGGCTTGCTGTTAGGTGGTTGTGCTATCCGTCCAATGATCCTCCTTAGCAGGGCCACGAGTTTTTTGTAAATACACAAGGTATTTTTTTTGTTTTATAATAGGGAAACCTTTTGGTTTTATACTACAAACATTATGGCGTACAATTATTTATATGTATATGGTTTAGTGACCTGTTTTTGAGTTTAGTCAGAGTTACATCTGGCTAGCTCGAGGTCTTTGATTGAGTATAAATCTCTATAGCCAACACAAATCCACAAATATTACAACATTTTGGAATAGCAATTAGGTATGTCCGTTCAACGATCGCTTTTCTTAACTTGAATAATGTAATATAAGTTGTTCTGTGTGTTGATCGTAGCCTTTCGTCTACTTAATAATTGTACCGTTCGATATGATTGGCAGACTGACACATGGCTGCCACATTGTGTGGCAGTCCTGGCCACCTCTGGTCACACTATTCATCGAGCTCCATCCCTAACGCAGTTGCAGAACAACAACCCACGCGCCATCTCTGGCGCGAAGTTTTTGGTTGCCTTCGGCTTCGCGCGGAAGGCGCCCGCATCGCTCCGTTCAACACAACAGTAATTGTTAGCTTAATTTATGTATATTCAATAAAGTTAGTTGCACATTAAAACATCGGTAACTAAAATTTTTTAGCTATTGGTTTTATAAGTAACTAACTTTATTGAATAATAACTTAAGCTAACAATTATCGTTGAGTTGAACGGAGCGAAGCGGGCGCCAGCCGCGCTAATCGAAGTCAAGCCAGAAACTGAGCGCCAGGGATGGCGCGTGTTGTCGTTCTGATATCGCGTTAGTGATGGTGTTCGATGAATGGTGTGATCAGAGGTGGCCAGGGCTGCCACAATTTCCCCATTAGTGGCGCCATCTATTGGTCACTTAGTGGCAACACTGTTTTGTTGACCGGCTGTTGAAGTCAGCTGTTTGCGTCACATGTATTTAGTGTGAAATTGGCAGCAAATAATTTCCTACTTTTAGTGCGCCTGCTTAAAAAGTTAGAAGTGAAACAAAAAATGAAAAAATGCAAATTGTTAGTCTAGATATTTAATATTTTAAGTTGATAACACGTTTATGGTTTTTGTTTATTTTTTTTTGTCCAATTGTGCCATGTGTTGTTAATGTGTAATTTTAGGTTGACCCTAACCAGTGTAGGTGTTTTTCGTGGAATATTAGTTTAGCATGGCACAACGTTCCAAAAAGTTATAAATGCCTAGTCATTAACGGAAGTGTGCAGATTAATAGATTACTAACATTTCTGGCTACAACTTGCTCCTTTTTGAGCGAATCGGCTTTATTGCAGCTGAATTCGTGCCTTAGTTTATGTTATTCCATGAGAGAAAGATAAAAATCAACTTTTTGTTTGGTAGCGCTAATGTAAAAAAATTTTGTAAAATAATATTTCAATAGCGTAATGTAGAACAAAGTTGGAGCAAACCGGACAGATCAGTTATATGCCAGCTATATGAAATAGTATGCCGAATCGAATCGTATTCGATGAGCCGCTAAAGGAGCTTAAAATACGTGCTCAAGCCGAATTTCAGTTCAATAGCGTTAAAACCAACAAAGTTGGTGCAAATCGGAAAGAATCGGTTATATGGCTGCTATATGAAATAGTGGGTCGAATTAAACAAGAACCGATAAGTCACCTAAGGAGCTTAAAATACTAGTTCAAACTGAAATTTAGTTCAATAGCGTTAAAAGCAACAAAGTTGGTGCAAATCGGTCACATCGGCTATATGGCAGCTTTATGAAATAATGGTCCAAATCGAACCTGAGTTTGTAACTCGTATTAGGAACTAAAAATACGAGTACAATGCAAATTTCAGCTCAGTAGCATAAGAAACAACCAAGTTGGAGTAAATCTGACAGATCGGTAATATGGCAGCTATATAAAAAATTGGTCTAAATTGAGTAAATCTTTTCCAGTCGTCCTTGGAACCCAAAAAAAAAAAACCAGTGTGCCTCGGTTGAGTCACGCTTTCTGAATTAAACTGGGATACACTAATGGAAAAATGCTCTGAAATTTCAATATTTACACTTTGACTTTAGCATTTTCACCATTGATTCAGTGTTAAGTGTAAAGTGTACACACTACTTTAATTTAAATATGAAAATATTAAAAAAAAATTTTTTTTATTTTAAACTAAATTTGTAAGCCAATTAGTTTGTTCTGAATCAAGAGTAGGAATCCCCCATTGGAGCCACCACCAGTTGGACTCTGAAAAACACCGAATTATACTTACTCTGCGCGGGATTTCGATCTCGGGGCCCTTGGTCTGAACACAATTGAAACGTCCTCTTTACCGGTTGCACTGGCGGCAAAGCTACTAAGATACTACTTGTATTGAATCGAATCTACCATCTGCCTAAAAACATGACACCACTGGTAATTCTCAAGTTCGAATTCCCTGCATAGTTCATATAAATGGCGCTAAGAAAATATGGTGATTAAATATGTTTCTAGATAAATCAAAGTGCATATTAATTGATTTTAATACAAAAATTGCATAGTAAAATCAAATATGATTGTTATAGTTTTTACCGGGCCGGTCAAATGGAGAGGACAGAAAAATGTGCTTGTGTTTGTGAGATTGAAAGTCGACAGCCGAGTCACTTAATTTTCTGTGCTCCCCGATTCACACAGCCATTCGACTGACGTCTGTGTGAAAAACAAGAATTATGATAGTTCTGTTCTCTATCTTTCTACTTAAATCTTTAAATTTCTTTTCCCTTTCCCATTCAGGCATGTCCTTTACGGTGGGCAGCATTATACGCAAACAGATGAAGGCCACGCAGGATGGCGATGTGGTTGAACTTTTACGTTCCGCTGGCGGTATTCCTTTGCTTGTCTCCGCTAATCCAGAGTTCTGCATGAGTTTTGAAACAAACACGGTGATACATGGTCGTTGTGTGAATCCCTATGACTTGGGTCGCAGTGCGGCAGGGTCTTCGGGTGGTGAGGCCTCACTGAATGGTTGTGGCGCCTCGCTTTTCGGTGTGGGCTCAGATATAAGTGGTTCCATTCGGCTGCCTTCGATGTTCTGTGGCGTTTTTGGGCACAAACCCACCGGTGGACTCATCTCGGTCAAGGGTCATTTTCCATACTCGACTACAGATGAGAATTTCTCCCAATTACTTCAGATAGGTCCCATAACACGCTTTGCTCGCGACCTGCCGCTGCTGCTGGAGCTGATGGCGGGCGAGAATAAACACAAACTGAAGATGGAGGAGCCGGTGGCCCTGAAGGACATTAAGGTGGGTGGACTTAGAATATGAAATGAATGTGAAATTATATTAATCTGCTCGCAGATCTTTTATGCCTATGGTTACTCGGGCCTGAACTGTCTAACACATCCTGTGGTGGACTTTGATATCAAATTGGCCATCACCCGGGCGATCAAGTGCTTCGAAAAGGCAGGCATACAGCCCACGAAGGTAAGTGACCTGCTCTTTCCTTGATTTTACTACTTATGTGGGTGTATGTGTATTTTCTGGCCAGGTGGATCTCAAATTTATGAGCAACTCTTTGGAAGTGGCTTTGGTGTCTCTGGTGGATCTAAAGGGTATACCCAGCATTGTAACGCAGCAGGCTCATCGTTTCCCCTCCATGCGTTTGCTTATTATTGAGTTTTGCAATAGCCTCATTGGGCACTCTCTCTTTACCAAAGAGGCACTGTTCCTAGAGCTTATGAAGCGTTTAAATGGTCTCATGAACACCGGCAACATGGAGCAGTATCGTGAGGAGGTTAAAACAATCAAATCCCATCTGACTGTAAGCTGAATTGAGTCTTTAACTACTGTGGTACTAAAACATTTGCCTTTCCTGCTAGCAATTACTGGGCGATCGCGGTGTCCTATTTATGCCCACCTTCCATACGAGCGCTTTATGTTTCCACACCTCCCTGATGAACATTACGGGCATTGATAACATGCTGCTCTTCAATATTCTGGGTCTGCCCTCAACGCATGTGACCATGGGCCTTAATCAACGCGGCATGCCCATTGGCTTCCAGGTGATAGCCGCTCCCTATCAGGATAAACTGTGTCTACAAATTGCCAGCGAATTGGAGGCAGCTTTCCATGGTTGGGTGCCGCCTGTGCCTCACCAATTGCCGCCACTGTAATACATTCTGAGGGCAATTTGAGGCTTAGTTAAGGTTTTTGGTTCAATTTCTGTTGCTTCTAATTGTAAAAATTTTGAGTTAAGTACAAATTACAAAAAATCAGGCTAGTCCAGGGGGGCACCTGAAGTCGAATTGGGAGTTGTGTCTATTATATGTATTTCTTAATTTAGCATGCTAACATAGGCTAAAACCGTACCGAGTAACGGTTGAGGTATTGGTAACTGTTCGCTATATTATTACGATTTGTTTATGATATAAGAAGCCAATGAAGATTTCGACAACACATCCTTTAGTGAAATGGATAGATTCGCTTCTAAGGTGCAGCAAGGACTGTAGTAATTAGAAGACGGATAATAAAAGGATGCCGTCAGGGAGGAGTACTCTTCCTACGATTGTGCAGGTTACGTCAGGGAACGATTACATTGATATTCTCGCCAGTGGAAAATCATGTGTAACATAATCCAAAAGGGGCTGAACTTTACGTCCGGAAGAGTATATTAAGTTTTTGCGCAAAGTATGTAACATGGAGAAGGAATAATTTCCGACCCTATAAAGCAGAGTCCGGCCACCGACAGTATACGACAGACTTCTGCAGCCATAGTCCCTGGGGGCCGAACATACTCGCCAATTCACACCGAATGGTTGCCGAAGTAATGTATCACTGCTATCACTGCGTGTTAGAGAGAGACACAATCACATTCTTGCTCACTCTGCTTGGGGAACACTGGCATACGAGCTTATACTGCACTCTTTTGCAACTATTAACCACGCGAGAGCGCGCTCATCCCCCAGGGGGCGAAGACATTTCGCTATTTACACATACACGAGCAAAAAGGTTAATTTTCGCACACCAATCCACTCCCACTTTTTGGCCTCGCTCTCTTTGGCCAACGCTGTCGGTGTGTCGACGTCACTGCTGCAAAGCGCTGTTGTATGCACTTCAGATATGGACGTGCCAGACTCTGCTATAAAGCATCAACAGCCGAGTCGATATAGCCATGTCCGTCTGTCCGTCCGTATGAACGAAAAGATCACAGAGATGGTAAGAGATAGAGGTTTGACATGTATGGGACATAAACTTCTTATACTTGCCGGCAAATCAAGTTTATTTCCATTTTTTGCCACGCTACTTCCCGCCTCCGCAATTTGGAAAAATACGTCATATCTCCTACAGTTTTGCAGATAGATGGTTCGAACGATAGTCGAGTTATAAGGAAAACGAACAATTATGATGGGTAGCACCGGCCGCAATGTCGATGGTCAGCATTTCACACACTTTATGGCTTCTTTGCCACTGTGTGGCTTCTAACTTAAATTGATTAGATATATACAAGCTTTGGGGGGTACAGCGTATGTTATAGACGGGCTTGACCGACTTTCTTACTGTTTTTTTAAGTTTGGTACAGAGTTTAAAAAGCTTTTTTCACTAAGACCCATTTTCCGACTTATCGGTAAAGTTAAAGACATAAAGTTTAGTCATCCGTATTTGGTAATGCTCGAGTTTGGGAACGCAAACATTGAAAACAAAAAATTTGTTCTCACTATTTCCATTTTCCCGGAAACAGTAGCCGTGTTCAGCAAAACAACTTGCTCCCTGATCAAGTATAAATTTGCAATAATCTTCCTTCTGAACTCGAGTGATGCGGTATAATGATAGCCAATTTAGGGTATCATGATACAGGAGCATGTATCAAAGAAATAGTACGCTACTTTAAAGTGATACTGCTCCCTCCAACAGCAGAAACTATTCGATGCATAATTTTTTTCTGATACATGCTCTGGTATCAATTATTCTGCTGAACACGCCCAGTGCCTTCACTGAACAAAATTTTGCCCAAAAACAACGGAAAAACAACAAAAGCTCAAATTCAAGCCTGGCGTCTAACTCTTGAACAAGTTGGATTTAGTAAACCTGTAAACCAAGATCCTTACGTAAAATTCGCCAAGTTGTCGAATACGATAAGCCCAAATGTTGAGATTGGCGTCGAATCGATAGGTCACGGTCTGCAGCCACACTCTCCGCTGCAATCGCAATATTCTCCTCACTACGGGAATGTGGTCTATTTGGTGGCGTAACAAGATGACAGAATGCCACCAGTCAAGCGTAATATCTGAAAAAACAATATTGAAAAAAAAACCTCTTAATGAATCACCCATAAAATTTGACAATTGTAGATGGTAGTTGACAGAAGCAGTGCTGAATTTAAAGTTCCTACACGGATTGTTAAAAAGGTCACTGACTTATCAAACTACCCACGTATTTTAATAACTATCAATCTATTTTCAATGATTAAATTCTATTTTTTCCATCGTATTGTATACACTCACTCATATACACTCATATATTTCGGTAGGCATGGCACTTTTTGGCTACTAAACCCCCACTGTGCCATGCTTCGGCAAAAGCTTGATTGTCGTTACTTCTCTTTTGCACTCTCTTTCTCTCTCTCCCCATTGTGGGGCTGGGTTAGCTGCCAGCTAGCTGGCCATTCCCATTCAGATTCAGTCTTACGCTTGCCGTCCATGCATCATAGCAATGGAAATTTTGCTGCGCCTCCTACTGATTACCGTTAGAGTGGTTGCGCTGCTTGTTTATCCGCTCTTGTGCCTGCTCTGGTGTCCGCGTCGTCACCGTGGTACTGATTTGCCAGCGATAAGGAACCGCCTGCTAACACTAAGCATCCAAGAATTGCGCAGTCGGCTGCATTCCCGCCTGGTGAGTGGTGGTTGGTTGATGATGACGTCCCATTTTGTTGATAGCACAGTAAGAAGTTACCCATTTTCAGCTGACGTCTGTGGAGTTGGTTAGTGCCTACATAGAACGCATCGAAGACGTCAATCCGCATCTAAATGCCGTGGTCGGAACACGTTTTGCAGCTGCTCTCGATGAGGCGGCCAATATTGATGAGCTCATAGCGCGACGATCGGAAGCCGGCGATCTGGATAAACTTTTCGAAGATCAACCGCTATTGGGCATGCCGGTGACAGTGAAGGAATCTTGTAGCCTGGCTGGTATGCCCTTCAGTGTGGGCAGTCTGGCCAGGGGAAAACTAACAGCCGAAAGGGATGGAGTTGTGGTTAAGCGTATACGTTCAGCCGGAGCAATTCCCTTGCTGGTCTCGGCCACGCCGGAATATTGTTTTAGCATTGAGACGGACACCCTCCAGAATGGACGTTGTCTTAATCCATATGATTTTGATCGGACACCCGGCGGAAGCTCGGGCGGTGAGGTTGGTAGTCAATTTTAGAAGACTTTATTCTAGAGGCTGTTGGGTCATGTTATAGCCCAGTTGTAAATGACTTTGAACTCTGACATTTACCATATAAACCATTTAATAGAATCTATATGCTGATAGTGCTAAAAGGAAATTTGAAAAAAATATTCTTCCGGTTAACTTAAAAAACTAATTTAGAATTTTTGCTGCTACTTTATGACCCATTTTACATTTATTTTAAAATTTTCTTACGAAGTGTTTTTAGAACTATTTTTACAACTTAACGAAATTTTTATAACTTTTTATTTTACCGGCAAAGAGACAGTTTTCCTTAAAGGGGTCCTTTCACATGACCTCTCAATCTATTCAAATTCCTAGTAGCTATAATTCTAATTGTCTCCTTTTTTGGGAATCTCAAGATCTATTTCTATATCCAGGGTACACCCGATAACTCACTGAGTAGAATGACAGGTATTTCTCAGTTTCTTCAAATGAAACTTTACAACTATTTCTTAAACTTGTCGTCCATATCTCCACATGGCGCTTCCTAAGCTTTTGCCCAGAAGTTTGCTATAAACTATGTATAATCTTGATTAGGCCGACAAGCTGAGTCGATTTAGCTACGTCCGTCCGTCTGTCTGATTCTACAGGCCTTGCATTACCTAGCTAAAATAGTTTTTGAGATATGGCTTTGAAAAACTTTTTAGCCGGTTCGATACCGGTCCTGATCAACTAAAATATCCAACTCCATAAAAAAAAAAACGTAAAGACCACATTTTAAGTTCATAGCTTAAGTTCATAACTTCTGAGATATTGCTTCAAACCACTTTTGAACCGGTTCCAAACCACTTTTTAACCGATTCGATACCGGTTCGATTTTGGTCCTGATCCATTAATTTTCCAACTCCGTATTACCAACCTACAGACCAGACTCCAAGTTAATCTCTGAAGGTATAGATATAGATATAGATATAGATATAGATATAGATATAGATATAGATATAGATATAGATATAGATATAGATATAGATATAGATATAGATATAGATATAGATATAGATATAGATATAGATATAGATATAGATATAGATATAGATATAGATATAGATATAGATATAGATATAGATATAGATATAGATATAGATATAGATATAGATATAGATATAGATATAGATATAGATATAGATATAGATATAGATATAGATATAGATATAGATATAGATATAGATATATATAGCCATGTTCCGGTTTTAACTAAAGTGAATTCGAATTTTTCACATGTTCTCTTTTCTTTCAATCAGGCAAATATGTATCAAACCTTTAGTTTCTACTTACTCTCTACTTGACAGATTCAAATTATAACTTTTTAATCTGATTAACCCTATGTTATGTGCTGGTATAAAGCTAAGGCCCGAAATGTTTGTTTGTTTTAATCTTAATGTTTATCGATCTACACGCCGCCGATAAACGAGATTGGAACCAGGGCTGCGCACGAGTGGTTTACTGGGTCGTGCTGGTTCACTAGTTCCGAAGGTACAGGGAGCGGCTCAAAATTTTAAATTGCTTCCGTCCTGGGCGAATAGTGGCTCAGAGTAAGAAGAAGGGTCTCAAGTTTTTTTAAAGTCATTGCCTAGCTCTTTTGCGGAATGCACGTAGCCCAGCCGAAAATTAGATTTATATTGGAAAAGTTAGCAATAAGTCTCTATCTCGGTAAGAGTGAATAAGTGTATTTGTGTACGGTTAATTAGTGTGTGCATTTTAGGGATATTTTCTGGAAAGTTTTCGCGGAGAGGAGCTTGATTGCTGGATTTGGCAGCGGCCCCCCAGAGGATCCAATTTTTGGAGGAGAAATTGGCCACCCACCTCTGGGTGGCCCAAGGTTTTTATACTTAATTAAAAGCCGAGTAAAAGCCAGACATGGCAGTAGGGAGCTATAGTATTTAAGTATTTATTTAATTTATTCCCTTAATTTAATTTATTAATCCCATTTATATGTACATTTATTATTTGTCGTGTATTCGTCCCAGAGGTATCCTGGTTAGGAAGCATAATGAATATGTCTATAGTTGTTAGTGGATCGTTATATAATATATGTATTTGAGAGTGAAAAGAATATGTTAGAGTAAATTTGTTCTAGGGGGTGAGGTGGCGTTCTGAAGATCAGTGTCTGAGAGATAAGGGGGTTGTCCGATTTTTGTAAGTCAACCTATGGTAGGGCGGGTAATGTTCTGGCAAATAAATCCAGCTATTTTTGCCTAGTATTTATGTTTAGTGTGTGAGCCGTGACAGGCATCTGAAAAGATATAAATTTTTTGTTGTTAGCCGACCAGTCCAGCTATCGAGGTCGTACTCATCCCTGAGTCAGCCGTAAGCTAGCCGGCGATCGATAGTGGGACCCGAGAAAGAAGGTCGGATCATAACACCTATCAATTTGATACAACAGCACTTTTAACAAATTCGAATTCGACAATTTTTGTCGAAAGTGAAAACCGGAACAGGCCTGATAGTAATACGGTATACCGAAATAAAAAATCGGTTACCGTATCGGAATCGTAAACCGAATTATACAGCCATGCTCCCATTTTCATTTTCGTAAAACTTTTGCGATTTCAAACCGGTTTTTGGACTAAATTTGGACCCAAGATAGAACAATTTTTGCGAAAGCGAAAATGGGAGCATGCCTAAAAGCCTTTAACCGGAACATTCATTCGGGACGTACCAGATTCTGTACTAGTACCGAAATTCGTTTCGGTATTAATCCCTGCATAGAAGGAATCATCTGCGATTACATAAAGTATACATATTCTTGATCAGCATGACGAGCTGAGTAGATTGAGCATTGTTCGTCCGTCTGTCTGTTTCTACTGTACAGAAACCTTTTCAGTTATAAATTTTACACACCAGTAATACACTTGAAAATGCTCGCTCCAACGGTTTGTGAATTCAGAATCGGAATGTTTACTTTTAGTTTGGAGCAAGCCACCATCAAACACAAAAATTCGGGTGTGTTCCAGAAATCTCTAGAGGTTTTGGTATAAATGCTTGCTTTTCTAGTTAAAACTACTTGCCTTTATATGTGATGTGCCACATACATGCCCGGCTACTACATTAGATGACAAAAGTTGAGCGATTTGAAACCGACTGCTGAAGGCCAAGTACATAGATTTAATGCGTACGGTTTTATCGACCTATGATCTAGTAGCCGACCTTATAGTTATCATTTCACACATATAAAGTCCTACCAGTTTAGTTCGAAATCAAATCGTTTGCACGAAAATCTCTAGAGATTTCTAGAACACTCTCGACCGTTTTTCACTAAGCCCTATTTTCCGACCGAGCTGTCATATGGCAGCTATTAGATATAGTCATCCGCTTTCGACCAATTTTCTCAGATATGTTAATAATGTGGAAAACGAAAAAGTTTTTCTCACTTAGACCCATATTCCGACTGATGGTATTTATGGCAGCTAAGAGATATAGTCAGCCGATCAGGTCGGTTCCGACATGTTAGCAGTGTGCACTAATAAAAATACTTTGTGAAAAATTTCATTTCGATAGCTCTAAAACTGAAAGACTAGTTTGCGTAGAAACAGGGGGACCACTCAACTTCCCACCCTGTTCCATTCCCCTCTTCTACTGTTCTTCCACTGTTAACCCACTGTTAACTCACGGTTAACTCGCTGCTAACTCACTGTTTACACACTGTTAGTGCACTGCTAACTCACTGTTCCCCCTCTTCCCATCCTCCCACAAACATACACACAACCCACCTGCTGCTAAAAGCGGCTGACTTTGCAAAACCCAATATGCAAAGACAAAAGCGCAGCAAAAGAAATCTGTCGATAAAACAAAATTTGTCTAGTTTTAGTCCCCTCATTCGCCAAAACTAACCATTCCTCATGAAACGCAGCAGTCAGCTGTTGGATAACACTAATGGCTTGAATATTAATGATTAATTTGCTTTTCTCCTTAGGGATCTCTGAATGGGGCTGGTGCCTCTCTATTCGGCATTGGCTCCGACATAGGCGGTTCCATACGCATACCTAGCTTATACTGCGGCATCTTTGGGCACAAACCCACCGGCAGTGTGGTGACTGTCCAAGGTCATTTCCCCAACTCCAGTGATCAGGATTTCGAACAGTATTTAGTTTTGGGCCCAATGTCACGCTTCGCGGTGGATCTTCCTCAGCTGCTTGCACTGATGGCTGGAGAGAAGGCAGCCAAATTGCGTTTAAGCGAGCCCGTGCAGCTTAGCCACATACAAGTTCACTATGCCTTGGGCTTTGAGGGTCTAAATGGTTGGCTGCATCAAGCAGTTGATGAGGACATTAAAATGTCCATACGTAAGGCTGTGGCACATCTGAAATCCCAGGGTCTTTGCGTGCAGCAGGCCAAGCTATCCAAGCTGTCCAATTTTCACAATTCCCTGGAGATGGCTCTCGCTGGCATAGCGCATCTGAGCCAGATGGACTATTTAATGGACACCAGCAAAGTGCGTGAAATATTGGGTGAGCTAGTGCTCAGCCTGCGTGGTCAATCGAATTACACAACGAATGCGCTGATCTTTGAATTGATGCGACGCACAAACGCTTTTATGCCGAAGAAGAAGCTGGAAGAGTATCTTGGAGAGACGCAAATGCTAATTGAAGAGTTGAATGTGAGTAAACACTGGCAATTAGCGACCTGCAATGTTTAGTTTAACTTGGTTTTCTGTAACAGCAAATGCTTGGTGAGAATGGGGTCTTGCTGTTTCCCACCATGTCTACACCCGCGCCACGACACAAGATGACCCTGCTATCATTGTGGGGCATTGATTATACACTGATGTTCAATGTGCTGGGACTGCCAGTGACTCATGTGCCCATGGGAATGAATGATGAGGGTTTACCCATTGGATTTTCAATCATTGCGTCGGCTCATCAGGATCGTCTGTGCCTAAGACTGGCTGTGGAATTGGAAAGAGCCTTTGGGGGCTGGCAACCAGCAACGCCACTTGAGTTGGACAATTAACAGATGCTCAATTGATATATAGAACAGATATACCTCACTATATGTACGTTTTACTAAAATATATATATTTTTGGCATCAGCAGGCTTGGCTTGTTGTTGTTTAGTTTGAGCACAAGAAAATCCGAACGGCAAAGTTTGAGTAACTTTTTAATTTCTTATCAAAGCTGGTAAAGGTGACCGGCTATTTCGTAAGTGAGGTCGAACTCAGTCCTACCGCACAGTAGGCGCACACACTACGCACTGCAAAACAACCACACTGTTGTCCTTTACGCATTTTACCCAGGATTAGTTCAAATTCTGATTTTGATTAATCAAATTCAAATTATTAATTCCTTAAGGGCGCTGTCCATGGCTACGAAAACGGCCGCGAAATGAAAAACTCCATATAAAAAAAACTGCTAAGGAATTTTTGTGTGTGGCCGTTTCAAATTTTGTTTCTACCAATCGCGAGAAATTCTTACGTTTACCATTACGTCTTGTTCAAGCTCTGTTAAGTGCTTGAAGTGCTGTTAACGCCTTTTTTTTGCCGTGACGTGAACAAAATAGGTTTTTATTCTAATTTGTGCGGCGCAATTGAATGGCCAAATTGAAAATGAGCGCATCTAAAAAAGATTCCGGTAGAAAGCGTCGTCTAATGGCATTATCAAGAGCGGACAAGGTGAATCTGATAAAAGCCGTGAAAGTGAAAAGCGAGGTTTGGGATTTGGCGGATAAGAAACACTCGGAAACCCGCCAGAGAACACCGGCGGACCGGAGCACGGTCTGCAACATCATGTGGCGGGTCCTATCACCACAAACCACAAGCGAGGAGCTTAAAATCTATTTGGCCAGCATTCAAACACTTCACACTCCACTCTACTATGTCTTCGATCACAGCTACCAGACCAAAAAGAAAATCATTTAACAGCCGCCGGTGCTCAATGATCGCGACAGTAAAACGGCCACAAACCAAATGCCCGCTCCCAGTTCAGTGGACAGCGAACTGCTGGCCTCCTATCAAGCGGGAATATAGCGGATAGTGCAGCCACAATTGACCCCCTGAAGATGACCGAGTAAAAGCGGATCGGGCAACGAGGATGGTGCCCTACATCAATGCCAAGTATATCAAGGTAAGAAATGGGCGAACCAACCTTCAACTTTATAAATTACTTCCATTTCTTAACGTTTCCCTGACAGGGCCCCGTCCAAGTGCTATGTGACCACCCAGGGACCGCTGCCCAATACCATTTTCGAGTTCAGCGAAGCTATTTACGCCGCCAAGTCACGCTACAGCAGTACATCCAGAAGATCATTATGCTGACCTGACCAACTTTACGGAGGCAAATCGCAAGAAATGTGCGAATTACTTTCCAATCGAGATCAACGAAATCTTTGCCGTGGCAGCCAAGTGCGAGGTGTTCGTTAAGTGCCGCTGCTCGGGACTACATCGAACTGCATTTAATGCCAATCAATGGCCAGACGAAATTTTAAGGAAAATGTCTGAAGAGGCAGCTACCAACGTTTACTGCGCTAATACTGCAGATTGTCAAAAGTCATAATGATAAGAACAATTAATTTATTATAAATTTCATTTAATAATAAAAATATATTAAAATAGCACATTAAATATGTTATATTCATAATCCTGCAAGGTGTTGTTGTTTATAAGTTCGCGGGCATATTTAACAGCGCCAAAGCAGCGCAAGGTTACTTTGAAACGTTTATCAATAGAAAAAAGTGTGTTATCGTGTTATTAACATAGGCTTAGCAGACTTTGTTAAGAATTTGCGGAATATCAAGTTTTTCACAAGAAATTTTTTGGCGACCCGTGGATACCGCCCTTTAAGCTTCAAATTGAATGCCCAAACAGGGTGCTGCGAATTCAGGATGCTTTGATAAACGTTAAAATTGTTAGATTAATAAAACAAGAATAACTTATTCTAATCAGATCTTTTTATACCCTGTACCAGTGGCGTAGATAGGGAGGGGGAGGGGTGACTAATTCCCGCCCATTGAGTTTAAAAATCGGAATAACAGGCGACACAGTAGTAGATAAACAGAGCAAAAAATCTGAAAAACAAGACAACAAAACAAAAGCAAGAAAAACAAGAAATTTATAAAAAACGAGATCTTAAGTTAAGGTCGGCTCTGCCCGACTTCGATATACCTGTTACTTAGGGGATGAAATGTTTAATAGCCTTCCTTTCTTCCTTAGGGGGGAAAAGACGAAATGTAGGCAAATTTTAGATATTTCGAATATAAATGTAAATTTATTTTTGAGACTGATATATTAAAAATTGTGAGAGGGATTCAACATTATTTTTGTTGTGACGGCGGGAGTGCACTATGGGAAATATTCACAAATTTCTGGCATTAATTAACAACTCAGTTTTGGCTTGACTGTGCTTTGAAAATCATGTGCTGTTAGAAAGTGTTAAACTGAGAAAGTATTTTATAAAATTGTAAAATTACACTAGTTTACAGCATTTTCGATCCCGGCCATTGGGCTTTAAGCCTAGTACTGAGGGCGTTCGAATTTTCCTTTAGTCACAGTCCCTCCGTTGAGAGAAATCGCGGAAAACTCGTTTTTTTATTGGGAAGAAAAGTAGTTTTAGAAAAATGTGTATATCTTCGGTATGGGTTTATTCATTATGAAAAGATAATGTTTTCTTGGAAGTTAATTGAATGCCCTATAATTTATTCATACACCACTTCTTAATCTGTCGCTTGACGTCGGTGTCATAATGGCTTTTATCGGCAACTTTAAATTAAATTCATCACTTTTTTTGAAACAAGCTAGATTCTAAGTGCAAAATTTAATGCAACGCAACAACATTTGTTTTTTTTTCAACGCGCTGTTGTTGTTACCTTCAACCTAGCCGAGCCGACTAACGGTATATGTTTCATTGTGTGTGTTAAGAGAGGCCAAAAGCAAAATGCAATAGCAGAAAAGAGATGCGAGTGACTTCTGTGCTGCAGCTTCGACTTACGCCACTGAACAACAGCAAAATCAAAATGCAAATCAGAAATGGTGAAGCGACGACTGCTGCTGCTGTTTGCTTTTTCTCAATAATCATTTTTTGCTTTTGATTTAGCTGCGGGTACTGTTTTTATCAAAAGCAGAAGCAAAGCAGGCGGACTTATAGAAAGTAACTTCAGAACTGCTGCAAGGTCAGCTTGTCCTTTTTTACGAGCAGCTGTGCTTGCCTCTTGTACCAATTATCGCACGTTATCTCTCTTGGATATTGATAAATCAGCAGCTTGTTCCCTCCGACGTCTAATACGCTTAAGCGTAAATGACAATCGGGGACGACACATTGGGTTCATGTGCTTCTCAATGGCTATAAATCAGCGATGGAACAAGAACCCCCTGGGGGCGAAGACATTTTGTTATTTACACGTATACGAGCCGAACGCAAGCCGAAGCTGAGGAGAAGAGAGCAAAAAGCCTTTCAGCCGCTGGCTAGCCTTTGCAAGGAGCAATGAGTATTAAGGGCGCTGTCCATGGCTACGAAGACGGCCGCGAAATGAAAAACTCCATATAAAAAAAACTGCTAAGGAATTTTTGTGTGTGGCCGTTTCAAATTCGGTTTCTACCAATCGCGAAAAATGCTTATACGTATTACGTCTCCCACTACGTTTTGTTCAAGCGCTGTTAAGTGCTTTAAGTGCTGTTACCGCCTCTTTTTTGCCGTGACGTGAACAAAATAGGTTTTTATTCTAATTTGTGCTGCGAAATTGAATGGCCAAATTGAAAATGAAAAATGAAAAAAAAGATTCCGGCAGAAAGCGTCGTCTAATGGCATTTTCAAGAGCGGACAAGGTGTATCTGATAAACGCCGTGAAAGTGAAAAGCGAGGTTTGGGATTTGGCGGATAAGAAACACTCGGAAACCCGCCAGAGAACACTGGCGGACCGGAGCACGGTCTGCAACATCATGTGGCGTCTCCTGTCACCACAAACTCCAAGCGAGGAGCTTAAAATCTATTTGGCCAGCATTCAAACACTCCACACTCCAGTCCCCTCAATCAGTTCGATTTGATTCGCCTCAACTATGTCTTCGATCACAGTTACCAGACCAGAAGGAAAATTATTGAACAGCCGCCGGTGCTCAATGATCGCGACAGTAAAACGGCCACAAACCAAATGCCCGCACCCAGTTCAGTGGACAGTGAAGTGCTGGCCTCCTATCAAGCGGTAATATAGCGGATAGTGCAGCCACAATTGACCCCCTGAAGGTGACCGAGCAAAAGCGGATCGGGCAACGAGGATGTGCCCTACATCAATGCCAATTATATCAAGGTAAGAAATGGACGAACCAAACTTCCACTTTATAAATCAATTCCATTTCTTAACGTTTCCCTTACAGGGCCCCGACTACGTGGCCAAGTGCTATGTGACCACCCAGGGACCGTCGCCCATTACCATTTTCGAGTTCAGGGGAGCCGCCAAGTCACACATGCTACAGCAGTACATCCAGAAGATCATCATGCTGACCTGACCAACTTTACTGAGGCAAATCGCCAGAAGAAGATGAACGAAATCTTTGCCGTGGCAGCCAAGTGCGAGGTGTTCGTTAAGTGCCGCTGCTCGGGACTACATAGAACTGCATTTAATGCCATTGATTGTGCGAGACACAATTTTAAAGAAAATACTGCAGATTGTCAAAAGTCATAATGATAAGAACGATTAATTTATTATTAATTTCATTTAATAATAAAAATATATTAAAATAGCACATTTAATATGTTATATTTATTATCCTGCAAGGTGTTGTTGTTTATAAGTTCGCGGGCATATTTAACAGCGCCAGAGCAGCGCAAGGTTTCTTTGAAACGTTTATCGACAGAGTGAATTGTGTTATCGCGTTATTAACATAGGCTTAGCAGACTCTGTTAAGAAACTGCGGAATATCAACTTTTTCACAAGAAATTTTTTGGCGACCCGTGGATACCGCCCTTTAGAGATAAAATTTTCGCTGCCTCAGTCAGCTGTTTGCTCTCATTTAAGCTCTCTAGATACATTTGGTCAGCTGTTCGCTCTTACTTACGCTCTCTGGATACATTTGGGAATATGTCCGTCTCGCTCTAACCACTGTGTTTTCGTAATGGCTCTGTAAAGTATATTTTTGGGCACTATCGTTTAGCACCACCAAAATAGAGAGGCAGCGCAAATTGGTTCTCTAATACTCATTCTCCATGGCCTTTGAAGCTGTTAGGTCGAAGCAAATTCACGGCGCTTTTTTTTCGCACACTAATACACTCTCACTTTTTGGCGTCGCTCTCGTTGACCAACGCTGCTATAAATCAGCGGTATCCAAACTCATACAATCAAGCATTGTGCTTGTGTGAGTAGCAACCAGTGCTGCCAAATCAGCTTTTTCCCGTCATTTCTAGCTTTTTTTAAACCGTATGCCGGTAAGATTCAGAAACATCGGAAAGCGGGAATTCTTTGCTTTTTAAAAATTGATTTTGTCTATTTTTCAGATTTATTTTTATTTTGAAGTCTTACTCAACATATAAGCAAATCGATAGCTTGTCACCTCTGTCAGTCATTTATCGACCCTTATTGCCACTTCTAACATTCAGGAAACAGTCATCTCAAAGTGCTAGTCAAGTTTACAGATCGTTTGACAAAAATGGCAAAAGTGGCTTGGCTCCGGAAGAATGAATCTGATACCTCTTGAGTTCACTGCAGTTATGGCATGTAGAATGTAACCTTCACTAAACTTCAACTTAAAAATATAATACAAGTTGACGATTTTGAGAAATTAGTTTTCAAAGACTTATGCTTCATTTGGATACCGAATTTGAGAAATCTATTCGAGACTGCTGCACAAATTTCTAAGTTGACCTTATAAAGCAACTGAAGCTCAGGCACTGATCTACTTTTTGGATTTTCACTAAATTCATTGTATTAAGCAAATTAATTGATATCAGTTTACCTGACAATCTTAGCATTCTTCAACAAATTGACATATTTTCAGTTGACAACATTCTACGACCAAAAAAAACAAAGCATTGTTACCATTTTGGAATTATTTTTCGTAGAAGATATTGGAAAATTAAGGGTCAATGTAATGATGAAACTAAAGTTTTAGAGTAAAGAAATCGCTTCCAAGGACTCTGGAGGTAATCAAAGACCTTTTACGATTCAGATGTTGTTCTTGTCATGGTCCAACGCTGAAGTTGAGCGTGTCTTTAGACAGGTTAATATTGTAAAATCAAAACTCAGAAATCTAATGGAGGTGAGCACACTCAATTCAATATTATGTATAAGATATTGGATATTAGTGAAACTGAAATTAAGAAATTAAATTAAAAATATAATATGTGTAGTTACATATACGGGATTCGTCGACATGCGAAATGCTGCGTCGATTATAAGGTCCTTTCTATTTACCTTTAGCTAATAGGCACAACTGAG
>JBAMBO010003935.1:0-59728 GCA_037044535.1 Lordiphosa magnipectinata
ACACATAAATGTGTAATATGAGCATGCCTCACTCAAACTCTAACAAAAGTGCAGCGTTAGCATTTTGCCGCCAGCGCGTTGCTGCGGTACGTTCGAGTCATACACGCACATACATATATATACATATAAGTACATACAAACGCTCACACTCTCTCGCTAGCTCGTAAGAATATAACCATGTACGCTTAGCTTAAGCAAAGCAGAAGACTTGGAACAAGACAAATGTACGAACGTCTGGCCTGATGCCAGTGTTCAAGCTAAATAAAAATAAATTTAAAGATACAAATCCACGATTATTATTATTTGGGAATACTGGATGATCAAACTATCAAACTACCAAACTACCAAACTACACATTGCATCATCGTCAACTCAATCGACTGTCATTCATTCATTTTAGCGTGTAATACTATTATTAAATAAAGTTAGTTACTAAAGATAACTAAATTAACAATATGGGTCACGCTCTCTGGCGCCCTTTAAAAATTTAGTTATCTTTAGTTATCTTTAGTAACTAACTTTATTTAATATAACTTAAGCTAACAATATCGTTGAGTCGAACGGAGCGATCGGGCGCGAACCGCGCTGGCCGAAGCCAAGCCAGAAACTGAGCGCCAGGGATGGCGCGTGTTGTCGCTCTGCTACTCGCGTTAGGGATGGTGGTCGATGAATAGTGTGACCAGAGGTGGCCAGGGCTGCCACAGTACTCCCCCTCCAGAGACCATGTGGGAACGAATGATGAAAGCCCTGAGTATAGCCGGGATGAGTGTATGTCCGGGGTGAGTGATGATCATCTACAGGATTTGCACAAGTCCCAAAGTGGAGGAATGCTTGCGTATAGTTTTCGCTGTGATGGTTGTGTCGAAGTTGGGTCGATGAAAACCTCGCGTTGAGGCCGTTGCTTCGAGTGGGGGTCGACAAGCAAGTTCGCCCAAGCAGGGTTGAGGTTGAAGAGTCAATAGTACTGGGTATTGTACCCCGAGTAGAGACTTTCGTTTGCCACGCGTTGTGGACTTTCGCTTGCCACTCGTTGTGGACTTTCGCTTGCCACGCGTTGTGGACTTTCGCTTGACGCGTTGTAGACAGACTCAGGCTGGCATCAATTGCCAAACAAAGAGCGTCTCGAGTCGTAGCATGTTGCTAGTGGTCGGTCAGGTGAGCGGATCGCTGATCATGAACATCGGCGACGACGAAAGATGCGATGATGATCCGAATTCAGCTGCGCGACGTACTTCCATAAGTATGATCGAACGTCTGGCAGGCTGCGTACAATGTAAGATCTGAAAAGCTGGTCGGATGCTTGACCAACGTGAGATCGGTTACTTGTAGTTGAAGAGTCGATTGGGCGCACGTAAATAGTAGGCGCCAGCAGTAGATGAAGGCAGGCTGGTGGACAGCCTGGGCTGCAGCAGGATGTGAACGGTTGGACGTGCAGGACCGGGCGACAGACAGGACTGTGGACAATTTGCGTGGGCAGAGGTCGATGTCATGCAAGCGAAATGGGCGCTAAAGCATATGTATACATATGACCACATGCGTTGGTGTCTGTGTGTGTGAATGTGTGTAGGCGTTGCCGGCGTCGTTTTCTAACCAGGAGGTTTGTCGATGGTGTTTCACAAATTGCGAAAAAAAAAAAAATCCACTGCCAAAAGTACGAATGAGCGACTCCTGGTTGGAGTAAGGCCTGCTCGATGATCGCCGGCCGTGTGCTGTCCCAAATGTGCATTCTCAGCGCCAAAAATCTCGCCTCTGTATGTCCGCTTTGCCGGCGTCTGTCGTGTGTATGTGTGTGTTTTGCAAGAACGCGCGAAAATTCGTGATTGCATGCTGCAGACGCCGTGAGCATGTGTGTATGTGTGTGCCGCCCTGTCGCGGCGTCCGTCGGGTGTGTGTGGGACACACTTGGCCAAAAAGGCTAGAGATGTTGCTGTCCTTGAGTTTCTGGCTCGCTGTTGTCGAAATAGTTAACTTAATACTGTTTGATTTTGATGATCGAGAGCTGCATGTCGAAATGAATCGCGTCACTGTATGGGTGTGTGAGTACGGGCTGCGTCCCAGAGCAGGCTGCTTGCCTGTGAGTGTGTGTGTGTGTGCGTGTGAATTTCGTCAGAGGTTGAAATTAATTTGTTTAACACACTGCTATGAATTTGTTTGGTTTATGTCTATTGTTAGTGATCTTTAACTTAGTCAGGGGTCACCACTTTGGTTATCTGTAGTAACTAGGTTTGATTTAACGTAACTTAAGCTAACAATATAGTTGAGTCGAACGGAGCGATCGGGCGCGAACCGCGCTGGCCGAAGCCAAGCCAGAAACTGAGCGCCAGGGATGGCGCGTGTTGTCGTTCTGCTACTGCGTTAGGGATGGTGGTCGATGAATAGTGTGACCAGAGGTGGCCAGGGCTGCCACAGATATTCGCAATTCAAAATAAATTTAACGGTCAGCTGAAGTTTGTTGTGAATACAAGCGTTACAGTGGCTGAAGTAGCGGGTGTTTGCCGTATATCAAATGTGACAAAAACCAAAAATTTATGCAACATCAACCAAATACTGTCATTCATTCATTTTAGCGTGTAATACTATTATTAAATAAAGTTAGTTACTAAAGATAACTAAATTAACAATATGGGTCACGCTCTCTGGCGCCCTTTAAAAATAGTATTTATATCGCCACCTAGCGATAAGAAAATAATCAAACGAATATATTGCATACTTACGGGGTGAAACGGGCGTCCTCTGGGGCCCTTTACTAGCGATAAGAAAATTATCACACATATCTATTGCATACTTACGAGTGAAAGTGGCTCCCTCTAGCGCCCTTTAAAAATAGTTTATGCATCGCCACCTAGCGATAAAAAATATGATCAAACAAATCTATTGCATACTTACGGGGTGAAAGGTTCTCCCTTTATAAATAGTTAATACAACGCCACCTAGCGTTATGAAAATGATCAAACAAAGCTATTGCATACTTACGGGGCGAAATTCAAAATTAACGACCCAAACAGTAGTGTTACCAGACGACATGAAAAAATTTCCAACTGATCAAGAAAATCTATTGCATACTTACGGGGTGAACCTAGCGCCCTCTTTCACCCTTTAAAAACAGTTAATGCAACGCCACCTAGGGACAATATCATCATCAAATATTCATTGCATACTTACGGGATGAAATTTAAAAATGGCTAAAACTCAAAAAGTAATGAGTAAAATTTAAAAATAACGGCTAATACATGAGTGTGACCAGACTTCGATAACACAAATTAGTGTGACCAAAATTAGTGTTGCCATACTTCGATACCAAAAACACAAAATATTAGTGTGGCAAGGTTTCGCGGTGAGTTAAAACATACATTCCCTTATTTCTTAAGGCCTGTTCTGAGAAGCGCGGAAAATTTAGCTCGCTAAATTGCACATAATAAATTTAGCATCCACATAAATTATTAGTGAGCCCATATATAAGTCAAAGAGACCAAATACAGAAACGGCCACACTGGGGATCAGCTGTTTTGTTTTGTTTACAAACAAAAGTTGAAAGTGTTTTTTTTTTCAAAAATAGTTTAAGCTGCGCAACAGGAACACAGATATGTATGTTGATGGAGGTAGCGGCATCAAATTCCGGTTCAAGGCGTTGGGCGAGGATCAAATTATTGCCCGTTTGAGACACACTTGGAGTAGGTGCAGATCGAGGAGGCCTACAAGTCTATTTTACGGATATTGGGAGATGATATGCGTCCTGCCATCGTCTTAATGGGGTCGAGTATGTCGTCAACAAGGCTGATCTGTTTGAGATGTCGGGCATAATCCCGGACTACTACTTGAAGAATTATTTGGAAGTCTGCCGTTCGGGCAACTGTAGTCGTTTGGAGAAGTGTGTACAAGAGATTGGGTCATCCGCCTACAGTGTGGGTCAGCTGAAGCAGTTTGTGGAGTACATAGTGCTTTATGCGGTCCTGACGAATGCCCAGATACTCGACAACATGGGGGGTAGTAGCACTTTTAAAGCTTGATTCAAAGTTGGTTGAATATGCATTTCTTTGTAGGAATGCTGCTATCGTCTCCAGGACGGCGGCTCGGAGTATCTGCAAATCATGGATTTGGGCTGTGCCATCATTTTGGCTCTCAAGTGAAACGCAATGCTAAAGATTGGAAAATATATTTTTAGTTTTCATACAAAATTATTGTTTTATTTGCCGTAAATTCAAAATCCTCCTCCTGGCGTTCTCGTTTGACAGCCACGCCCACACCGCTGGAGCTGGCAATGCTGCCCACAGAGTGCGGACTCTTGCGTCCGTTGGCATCGGAGACGATTTTAGGGATATGGCACTCCAGTGCTGATTTCGTAACTTTCTTGGGCTGATTTGTGGCCCTTAGCTAATAGTTGCCTCACGATTGAATCTCTCGGTGCGTTTTCTTTTGGGTTCATGTTTTCCGTGCATTGTCGATTTTGACGTCAAAAAAATGAGCTGCTTATATTTCCGCCATGGCATCAGCTGTTCATTCAATCCACTCACGACCCACACCGCTATCGATACGTCAACTATCGATAGGCCAATTGTCTATTTATTTAGCGCGTCTCAGAATACAGAAACGAAATTCCGCCGCGGAAAGTTTCCGCCACTGTTTTTTTTATATGGAGTGCGTCATAAAAATTTATTTTCCGCGCTTCTCAGAACAGGCCTTTATGGAGAAAATGCTATACCGGTATGGTCAAGTTTGGCTCTGTGAGTGAGACGAACAGCCATATCAATTGGGCTGTGGCCTTGATTGTTATAGATGCGGTCGAAGCCATGAGGGAGGATGAGGGACGAGTACTTTGCTTAGGCACTGATGTGCAGGGTATCTGTGGCATTAATGAGAATGTGGTTTTATCTTTGCCCTGCAAGCTCACAATTCAGGGCATAAGCCACGTGTTGGAATTAAATTTAACCGGAATTTTCAACCCATAACCTTTGTATGGCTTTTCTGCATGCCGCGTTTAGATTTCTCATTTCAACTCGAGGCGTGTAGCTTTTCTGCAGAAGAGGACCACCAACCCACACCCGCCCAATCCTCCAAGTTTGGTTCTGAAAAATATCACATTGAACATATTTATATATTTTTTTTTTACTTACTCTGGGATGATTTGAACTCGGGGCCCTTGGACTGAAAAACACGGTTGGAACGACGCCTTAGACGGCTGAGCTACGCAGCGCCTCTGAGTCAAGGCATCTAATGTGTTACTTGTATTGACAAAGGTGTACTTGTATTGAAAACATACATCAATTTTTGTTTGTTTGTAATTCTTAAGTTCGAATTCAGTGCTCTGATCATTTATATGCGAGACTGAATTTTGCACACGTTTCGTGTAGATTTCCAACTTGTAGCATTAAGCATTTGTAATTCTAAACGTTTGTGTAGAAAACCTACACTTTCTTTCTGCATTCTACATTTTGCGTGTGCAATTTAGCAGGGCGCAGTACGTTTCGTTTAGCTTTGAGGTTTCTACACTCGCCGTGCAGCCAATTTTGTTTTCTCAGTGCACTGATAATGTGAGTCTTAGTTCCAAGCTTACTTTCCTGAGAATAGAGACCGAAAAACAAAGCGATGACTTCTATGGACAGGGACTATGCCTAAATCTTCTGTAGGTTGGTGTACAGCTTAAAAGTATTAATTGGATTAAGGCCATTTTAATTTGAAAAAATGTCATATTTAATTAATATTAATACAATGATTCTTTTAATAGTTTTTTGAAAAATGGAGTGGGAAGAACATCTTTTTTTTTTGTTATTCCACTATATAGGTATAACCAGCTGCTCATTCTCTCTTTCTCTCTCTCTTTCTTTGAAAATCAGTGATGTATGACTTCCGCAAGCATTCGGCGTGAATTGCCGAGAGTGCTCTTGCCCCAGGGGCTAAGGCTGGGGAACTCAGCTCTAATACGATTGCGATGCGGCTTACTGATCTGTCATTTTCATACACTTGAAAAGTATATTATAATTTTGCCGAGAAGCTTGCAACGCATAGAAGGAATCATCTCCGACCACAAAGTATATATATTCTTGATCAGCATAACGAGCTGAGTTGATATAGCCATGTCCGTCTGTCCTCCAGTCCGTCCATCTGTTTCTATGCTATCTCTTTCGCAAGTCTGAAAAAGATATCTTAACCAAACTTTGCATGAAGTCTTTTGGTACAAATACGCTGCACATTTGTCGGAACCGGCGGAATCGGACGACTATAACGTATAGATGCCATAGGAACGATCAATCGACAAAGTAGTTTTAGTGCGAGAAACATTTAAGTCTTCAAAGCAAACGAAGTTTCCTATGCTTTCACATAATTCCAACAGGTTTGATGAATATCGGACAACTATACAGTATCGATGCCACATTTTTCACATTAACTATCAAATAATAGAGTAAGGGCCGATTTCTCATCTTCTACAGAGAGCTACATAAACTTACAAATAGCACCGTGAATTGTGAGCTTATCTGACACATAGCAGTTATCTGGAACAAGAGAAATCGGTCCTAAATTTAAGTTTTATCTGAATCATCAGTTTTGACACAATTTTGGGGAGTTTGGTCAAAATCTGATGAATATATCGTATAGTTGCCATATAACAAACTGGCCAGCCAAATGGTTGTGGCGGTTTAGTCCACTTAGTTTGTTTAATATAAGACACAGCTTAGGTTTAGTTGGTTTATTGTTAGGCGTCTAGCCGCGGAAAATGAGTTTAACAGAACACCAAGACTTGAATGTATATGTATATGTGTGAGTTAGAGATGTACAATAATTGGCGGGATTCCATCGAGTATCGATAGATGTTAGTGATGTGTGAACTAGTCAGGTGAACTGGATCTATGTCTAAACGTTATTTTGTCTAAAAAGCAATGCGCAATGAAATACTCGGTGGACTCAGCGCTTAAGAAATTGCCTCGCTTCAAGGCGCAGACACGCACAAGCTGACGTCGCAGGAAGTGCAATTGGCTCGCCCCTACATGTGAACAGTGCCCTAGTACACTTACTGAGTGTATACTTCAAGTGCTTATCAAATCTTAGCTTGTTTTTAAAGACTACGCCAAGATATTTGACCTCTTTTTCTGGGGTAATGAGGCAACCAGGGTTCGTAAAATAACACACATTTCTTTTTTACACGCCAATATTAACACAAAGAAAAAATTCAGTGTGTAAAAAATTTTTATTTTCACACGTGTTACTATCAATTTTTTTCATGAGAAAAAAAAAATTTTTTTTCGTGTTATTAACACGAAAATTTTTTTCACTCGTGTTACTAACACGCGTGTAAATAATTTTTTCTAACTTCTGTAAAAAACAAGAAAGAAAGTCGGTCAAGCCCGACTATAACATACTCTGTACCCTTAACGTCGCAGCTCGCACTTGCTCACGAGTTATACGCGCTCATCTCTAAGTTTCACTCTCTCTCTCTCTCTCTCTCTCTCCTTCTCTCTCTCTCTCACTAAGATTGCCGTTCAATAGAATGCTGCGGTGGTGGGTGGGTGGTGAGTGTTTACTGGCCGTTTTTTGCTCATAACTTGAGTATCGTTCATGCGATCTTTATCATTCCTTCAGCAAATCGAAAAATAAGTTTGTGTTCAAGGTATCTCTAGAAGGTACGAACGACCTATCTTCTGTAGGAGATATGACTTTTTTCCAAATTGCGGGGGCGGGAGGGGGCGTGGCAAAAATTGAAAATAAACTTGATCTGCCTGCAAGTATAAGAAATATATGCCCCATACATGTCAAACCTCTATCTCTTACCATCTCTGAGATCTCTTCGTTTATACGGACGGACGGACGGACGGACGGACGGACAGACGGACAGACGGACATGGCTATATCGACTCGGCTGTTGATGCTGATCAAGAATATATATACTTTATAGGGTCGGAAACGATTCCTTCTCCCTGTTACATACTTTTGCACAAACTTAATATACTCTATGTACCTTCGGTACAGAGTATAAAAATGCCACAAAATTTTTTACACTCGTGTAAAAAATTTCAGTTATTTTTTCATTTCATTTGTATTGGTGTGTACTTGAGACGCTCGGAGGCCGAGTATGTCACAAACGGGGGTGGATATGCACACACTCTTTGCTAGGGCCAAAGAAATGTGCGATCAGCGATATTCGCAATGACCTGCTTCCAATTAATGAGCTGCCTGGAGCTGCAATAAGCAGCTGTCACCGCAAATATCAGCAATGGTGTCGACAAGGAATATCCCTTTGTATGAAGGCAATAAAAAACTTGCTGTCCGTTGTTTTTGCAACGACCTGCTAATCATTAATGGGCTGTGAGTCCAAATAGGTAAAAGTTAACCCTTTTTAAAAAGGGACAAATCCATATTCTACAGGTACTTATGCGTATTTCGGGAGGCGTATTTTATATTGACCTGATGTATTTTCTAGTGACCTAACTTAAGCCATTAAATATTTTCCAAGTCAAGAACGCGATACCTGGTGCACTTCCGAAGGTGTAATCATGACATCACATTGCGCTCAGAAATTAGTTTTAAAACAGCTTGCAAAGTGTTCGTGTGTATTACAGTTTTGAGTTCAGAGTTTAAAAAGGAAAAAGCAATAATAAGAAGGACAAACGAGAAGGCCAAGCTAACTTCGTCTGTGCCGAAGTTTTTATACCCTTGCAAATGCTGTTTTTGAAATGTCAGAGTTTAAGAACGCTTATTCCGACCGATCGGTCCTATGGCAACCATAAGATATAGTCACCCGATGTCGATCAACTTTTCAAATTAGTTTGAAAGCGTTTCATATTAAGAATCACCGACTTTAAGAACGATTTACTTGAAAACAAAAAAGTTTTTTCACTAAGACCCATTTTCCGACCGATCGGTCCTATGGCAGCTATATGTTATAGTCATCCGATTTTGACCAAAATTTGCAAATCTGTTTGAAAACATATAATATTAATTATGGCCGAGTTTTATGACGCTAGCATGAAAACCAAAAAGTTTTTCTTACTAAGACTCATTTTCCGACCGATGGTTCCTATGACAGCTATAAGATATGGCCATCCGATTTTGACCAAAATTTGCAAATCTGTTTGATAGCATATAATATTGATAATGGCCGAGTTTAAGGCAGCTAACATTGAAAACAAAAAAGTTTTTCTCACTAAGACCCATTTTTTGACCGATGGTTCCTATGGCAGCTATAAGATATAGTCGTCCGATCCGGTCGGTTCCGACATATTTGCAGCGTGCAGTAAAAAGAAGACTCTGTGCAAAATTTCAGCTCGATAGCTTTAAAACTGAGAGACTAGTTTGCGTAGAAACAGACGGACAGACAGACAGACGGACAGACAGACAGACAGACGGACAGACAGACAGACGGACGGACAAAGCTCAATCGACTCAGCTCGTCGCCCTGATCAAGAATATATATAGTTTATGGGGTCGGAAATGAATATTTCTATGCGTTGCAAACTTCTGGGCAAAATTATAATACCCTTTGCAAGGGTATAAAAAGTTTAATATTGAAGCTATGGTGGAACCAACGGAAAACGAAAACATCGTGACTTGCCTAGTTTGCAAAAAACGTCTCTGCAAGTTATCAGGGAATATAAGGCGCCATTATAAGTTGGTACACGATAAGGAGTCCGAACAAATGGATGATATCCATGATGATATCCATATGCAACCTGCCTCCAAAAAAGCTAAAACTTCGGTCAGCTTAATTATGTCTCAAAACGATTATTTAAAGACAATAGCCTATTTATTGTCCGTGATCTCTTTACCCTTCAGAATTTTTGATAATGATCGCTTTCAGGAAATCTTGCAACTGTGGACAAATGGATATTCGTGTAAGTTTAATTCCAGAAATGTTGTAACGCATCTCGAGGAAACAGCGTTGAAAGTGTGCAACGCCATTGCTGCCAAAGTTAAAGGTCGTATGGTATGCCTCAAGATGGATATTGCATCACGAAATGACCGCAGCATAATGGGATTAAACATACAATTTATGCAAGATTTTAAAATAGAAGTCTATTCTATTGGAATGATCCAGCTCTTTGTGCGTCATACAGCCCAAAATTTAAAGTTGGAGGTTCTTCAGTGCTTGAATAAATTCAATATTAATATCGAGCAAATTTACTCAATGACAACTGACAATGGCGACAATGTTGTAAAGACATCCAAACTTCTACAGGAATATGAAGAAGTTGGAATGCGTCCTGATGAAGACACTGACAACTTTAAGGAAATTGACGAACACATTAGAAATTCGCTGAGTGTTGTTCATTGAGCTGCACATACCTTACAACTAGCATCTTGGGATGTGATTCAAACAATTGATGCCGAATTGGAAGACTGTCGCAAATATGTCAAGAAACTACGCACGGAACTACGCAGGCAGAATGAGACATTGCCCGTGCTCGATAACAACACTCGATGGAGCTCTACATTCAAAATGATGGAGTCTCTAAATGCATTAAACAGTAAGTCCCAACATTTGATTCCATTGTCTATCGACTGGTCCTTCGTCGAAGAGTTTTGTTTTTCATTCAAGCCAATAGCAGACTGCACCGCAATGCTTCAAGCAGAAGATATGGTAATGGCTGATTTTTACCGCGAATGGCTGGTTTGCGAAGCCCAGCTTTCCCATCTGGAACATGAGTACCAACTGGCTAAGAAGTTGCTTTCGGCCTTGGATTCAAGGAAGTCCATTCTTATTGAAAATGATGTTTTTCTTGCAGCCATATATCTGGACCCTCGATTCACCTTTAAAGGCTCAACCATTTTAAGCGAGGCTAAAAAGCAAATTGCTACGGAATGTGTTAAAGCGTCAATAGTTTCCACAATTTATATGTTCTAATCAATCATTTTATTTCAGAAAAAATTGCTTTCCATATACGAGTAGATAAAAAAAAATTTAAGGTATCGAACCATTGAGTGAAGAAGCCCCAAGCACTTCAGCCAAAAATAGATATAGTATTCTAAAAAATGATCATATGCTATGTGCGCCAGTTGGTATGAGTTCAGTGGAAAGCAAAATTTGTAATTTGCAGTACGGAGATAAACTGGAAATCGAAGACAATATAACACTGTACTGGAAGTCGCTTAATTATCGAGAACCAATGTTAGGGAAAATAGCGGAAATCGCACTGGCTGTGCCAGCAACCCAAGAGTCTGTGGAGAGAGCATTTAGTGCATTGCCATATGTATTTACAAGGCTACGAACTAGACTGAATCCAGATACCCTAGAAAATATTTTAATTGTTAAGCTTAATGAAAAAGTATTAAACTCTATTAATTACGAATAAAATTTATAAATAGTTATTTGAAACATGTGTTAAATATAATCTGAAGAAGATACCAGGTTTGGGTAAGTTGATGGCAAAAAATTAAATAACACATTGCTCAGCGTCACTACAAAATACATCAGGTCAATATAAAATACGCCTCCCGAAATACGCATAAGTACCTGTAGAATATGGATTTGTCCCTTTTTAAAAAGGGTTAACTTTTACCTATTTGGACTCACAGCCCATTGATGATTAGCAGGTCGTTGCAAAAACAACGGACTGCAAATTTTTTATTGCCTTCATACAAAGGGATATTCATTGTCGACACCATTGCTGATATTTGCGGTGACAGCTGCTTATTGCAGCTCCAGGCAGCTCATTGATTGGAAGTAGGTCATTGCGAATATCGCTGATCGCACATTTCTTTGGCCCTAGCAAAGAGTGTGTGCATATCCACCCCCGTTTGTGACATACTCGGCCTGTGGCCGCCGCGCGTCTCACGTACACACCAATACAAATGAAATGAAAAAAAAAACTGAAAATTTTTTTCACGAGTGTAAAAAATTTTGTGGCATTTTTTTTTACAGAAGTTAGCAAAAATTATTTACACGCGTGTTAGCAACACGAGTGAAAAAAATTTTCGTGTTAATAACACGAAAAAAATTTGTTTTTTCTCATGAAAAAAACACGTGTGAAAATAAAATTTTTTTTCATTGATGTTAATTATCATGGCAGAAAAAATCTTTTGAGCATTTTACGAACCCTGGAGGCAACCGGATGGGCGTATTGGCCTCATTCTGCTCAGCTTGTATTTTCTGGTGAACGATACTATAATGGTTTTCGCAGGGACGCAAGTCTTTCAAGAAGCTCATACACACAAAACTCCTCCGTGAGGGCATCCACTAGTTATGGTTACTGTGATGGTTTCTTCACCTGCCACTGCAGAGGCTTCTCTGCAACGTAGAAGTGAAGCTTTCCATCTGCCTACTGTGGGGCTTATTCCTCTTCTGATAAGGACATTCTTGACAGCACTATGGGATGTGTTTGTCGAATGCTCCCTCAATGTCTAGGAAGGCGCATAAAGCCACTTCCTTGTCTTCGATTGTTTCCTCGAGCTTCTTCCCGAGTTGATACAATGCCGTGTCGGTCAAACGGCCTGCTCTGGGAGCCTTCTTTAGCAGCGTACTTCGTATGACATTCTCCACTATCTTTTCAATCGTTTTCAATAAAATCAATGTCAAGCTGATGGGTCTGAAGGACTTGGGGTTAGCTATATCCTTCTCCCTGCCTTGGGGATGATCTCTTTTTTTTTTTCTGTACTTAGCTTTACTATCTCTGAAATAAAAAAAAGTTTAGTTTTTAAAGTAACTTTAAGTTGGCGAACGGTGTAGGAATGATCTAGCAAGTCCAAAGTGAGATTTACAGTAAATAGGTAAGAGTTAATCAGATGATACTTTATTTTAATAACATTTTTAAAATGGAAAAAAAGTTTTCTATATTATGCTGACAAACTCAATAGAATTGCAGTGCCACGCTTAATCCAGTAGTCAGATTTCTCTGTGGTTGATTTTAAATCAATTGCAATAACAAATGATCCAGATCGAACAGGATAATAGTAAGCTGGGCACTGAAATACTCCACGAGAGCGTTTTTTAAGATTTTCCACTGGCTTAAAATGTATTACTGGCAATGGACAGATAAGCTCCATAGGATAGGGGTCTTGTAAACATTGACTTTTTCGTAGCCAACCGGCACCCTCAAGAAATAAATTTCGAACATAGACACCACCTCCATCCCGTATGATTCGAGCTGCTGCGGCATCCTCTTCGACAAAAACATAGAATTCCCAAGAGAGTTCATCAATTGGAGTCTTTGTAGTACGAGCAGAAGTTTGCAGTACGGCTGTAATAAATCCAGTAGGGAACGTGTAGGCAGCTAACCAAAATAGAGTTGGTGGACGTAGAGTTTTTGACCATGTATTGAAATGAGTAACACGGAGTATCAAGTCGCGCGCCCAAGCAGCTAACGGCTTAAGTGAATTGTAGGCTGTAAAATCATAAGCGATATTTTGCAGTTTTCATGTCATGTTATATGATTCTACATACCCTTAATCCATTGCAAAGGTACGCGACCTTCTGATACGGCCGAGTAAATTTCTTCCAAATCAGAGCTCATTACAACTAAGCCTTGTATTCCACGACGCAGGTCTCGTAAATGTATTCGCATTTGATCAAGTAAGATATTATAACGCTCAATTTCCTGAAGCAATACTACCTCCAAGGGAGTGCGGTTCAACCCAATTATGTTTGCAGTTTGCTCATAATTAATTTCATCAGGCATACTCATCAATATTTCCTTAGCTAATTCAGACACTTTAGATTCGGCATTTTCAGCCCCGCCGGAGACAGTGGTTTGCACCTGCATAGAAAGCAATGTCCCAAAAAGCATTCGCGCCTCTCCTATAAGCGATGCTATATCAGCGTTTGGGTGTTGTCCGAAAGCTTCAGGTTTATCAAAATTCGGCAACATTAGTATTTGGTCCAAGTAATTCTGCACGTCCCCATCATCGGGTATAAAATAGTTTGTTAGTGAGGATAGTCTATTTTAAAAGAAATGATTTTGTAATTAAATAAATATTTAATATAAAAATATTATAATTTAATAATTATTAACCTAATTCTGTTTCGGTTTCGGTTACGGTTATTAGTTTAAAATATCACGTTGACAAATTATGCAGACAAAAGCGGCCCCATTTGGAATCTCATTTATTCAATAAATCTACCAAGTTCAAATTTCTTATACAGAAGTATAAAAAATCGAAGGAGAACTCCCTGAGGAATGCAAGGCCGTCATCGTCTATGATCATCGTCCTCATACTCTAGACCCAATAATTTCACCATTTTAACCATATTACGTCTGTTATTATTGGTACGGGAGAACTTGAATGTCTCTTCCTACGATCTCTTTTTGAATGTCCTTTGCTAGAAGGAATGATTGATGAATGAAATTATTATAGTATGATAGCTACTACATATTCAAATACTCATGGTCAGCCTAACGGCTATTCCATGTAACATTACCATAACCATAACACTCATGTACCGACATGCACCGACAACCCGGTGTTGGCCTACCCACCATCAACTTCCTCCGAAATGCCCCTTCATGAACCTACAACATAAAACCGGACAACAACAATAAATTGAACCAAAGACACTACATATATAGATACCGCATCTCATACAAACTTAAAACTTTTTTTTTTGGGATCCAATGTCAGCTCCCAAGAACAATCGCTTTTTCTTTCACATGCGTCATCTATAATATCTATGAATTTTTGCTATTATCAACACCCATTTATTAAAACGAATAGCTTAACTTCAATACATATCTTCCTCGTAAAGGCAGCAAAAATTGGGATCCAATGTCAGCTCCCAAGAAAATCGTTTTTTGTTTCACATGCGTCATCTATAATATCTATAAATCTTCGATTGAACTGATTAAGTTCCAGCATAAGCGGCGGACAATGTGCTGACCGAACGTAAATAAGCGGATATTAAGCAAGCGCTCAGGCTGCGCAGCGACTGCGAGGTTTTGCTGACTCAGCGCCAACGGGCGCGTAGGAAGCGAGCCAGTACTCTTGAACAGAACGGAAAGAACCACAGATCAAGCAAAGTCAAATAAAGCCACAACAAATAAAGTCAAATAAATACAATTGAACCAAAGCTCAGCCTATTGATTGGGGGGATAGCTGCTATGGAGTTTATTAAAAGGTAAAGTATGGTTCCAGGTGGGTCAGGATGACCCATCTTAATTTATATGACCATTCGGTGGACTGTTGCTTGGTTATTGTTATTTCAATGAAAACCTTGAACTGCTTCTTAGACAACGAAGGCATAGTTTTCTGAAAAATCGAGAGTAACTAAAAAGTCTCCTTCTTTTAAAGCCAGCTTTGAGTCCTTGAAGTACTGCGCTTGCTGTGTGGCAACGAAGTCGTGGAAAAGTAGTTTTTGTAACTGATATTTTTGAGATTACATGACAAAAATGGCTATAACTTCCTCAGTTTTCAAGGTACTGACATGTTCAGCCACTCAAAATGTTTGAAAAAGCGGCGGCTTTTACATGCTTTTTAAAAAATGTTTGAAGGATGTGTTTTTTTTGCTAGACTAACTTTTTTGATGTGAAAAATCTTTAATTTCGGTACGGAAGATTTAATTAGGACTAAAATTTGATTTCAGCGTCACGTGACGCTAACGTCATTCATATATTGTTTTGTTGTTTTGTGGAGTGTCACAAAGAGGGAAGAGTGTGTGAAGAGTATGGGAAGAGTGTGGGAAGAGTGTTGGAAGTGTGCGGGCAGAGTGTTGGAAGTGTGTGGGAAGAGTATGGGAAGAGTGTGGGAACAGTGTGGGAAGAGTGTGAGAAGAGTGTGAGAAGAGTGTGGGAACAGTGTAGGAACAGTGTGGGAAGAGTGTTGGAAGTGTGTGGGAAGAGTTTGAGAAGAGTATGGGAAGAGTATGGGAAGAGTGTGGGAAGAGTGTGGGAAGAGTGTGAGAACAGTGTAGGAACATTGTGGGAAGCTATTTCAAGATGGAGATTATTAAAGCCTCGTGAATGTTTACGACACTCACAAGTTTTTTTTTTTGTTTGTTGTTTTAAATAGGGCTTTTTAACCTAAACATTTGAAAAAAAATTCAAAACTATCTTAAGCCGTTGTCGAGCTATTTAAAATTTTTAAAAATCCACAATTTTACCCTTTTAAGCGTATAATTTCCATATTAGTTGGCGATGGTGACCTTTTTATTACATCTAATGATTCTTGTTTGGCAGGCTAAAGGTCAAGCTAATTTCCTTTTTTCATAATAAGCTCCCTTTGGGCCAATTATCACCCAATTCGGAGACATCAACTTAGAAAATATCATTTTTTGCTTGGAATGCCCCATATACTTTATGTGGTGGTCGGTGATGATTCCTTCGATGCGTTGCAAACTTCTGGCAAAATTATAATACTCTTTTCAATTGTATAAACAAGTGACAAAGTCGGTCAAGCCCGACTTTAAACGCATATCGACTTTTTTGTTTCAGATAATCCAGTGACGAGCTATAATGTTCACCGCACATTTTACAAGTTGCCTCCGAAGATTCGCTGTCACGGTCTTATATATTGATATTTTTAGTTCAAATTATTTTTTAAAGATACTTCAGATGTTATGCTATTATGAAAATAAGACCTTAAAAACTACGATCAATGAAACAGAACTCACAGACCTAGAAAATAAACAGAAAAATTCCTTCCATGCAATCCGCCACAAAACTGACATGACAACGAGCAACATATAACCAAAGCACTAAACGCTAAAACCACGGAATATGGACTAACGTTAAACGAAGACTGGTTCGTCAACAAAACAGACATTGAATTCCCAGAGCATATCCAACGGCTCTCATCATTAGGACCAAAATTTGCTCTTCCTGTGACAAATACGAATATATCACCCATTCATGTCATCGCCGACCTGGAACAGGGATCCAAACAGTGGAAGAAGACAAAGCGAAGGAGATCGCCAGAAGAAACCTAACCGAGAGACTAATTTAATTTAAACAAAACAACAGGACAAATGAAAAAGACGAACTAATTTTAAAAATTGCAGCAGAAAAATGAATAGAATGCTGTCAGATAGGCCCACATATAAAACAATGAGAAAGGACCCCACCGCACAGCTTATTAGGAAAAATAACCTAATAATCAATGACTTAGCCAAAAATAACTACATTGACAACAAACGGAAACAAACTCTATACTGCTCAAGCGGCAATGCCCCACGAATTTATAGACTTCCCAAAATACATAAAAAAGACGTACCACTTAGACCCATAGCCGCATCAACTACTGTCCCCTGCTATAACGTAGCAAAAGTAAAACATACAAAATTCAACTCAACTAAAGGACAGACTTCGCGACCTGCACATTGAAAAGGACGAAATATTGGTATCATTTGATGTGATATCATTATTCAGCAATATTCCAACATCACTTGCGATAAACAATATCATGGAAAGATGGACTGAAGTAGCAACACACACATTTATACCCAAACGACGGTTCAAGGAATTGCTGGGATTCTGCCTAATAGAGAACAACTACTTCACATATATACAATGACACAGTCTACAACCAAATATTTGGAATGCCAATGGGGAACCCATTGTCCCCAACAATAGCAAATATAATTTTAGATAAAATACTGGACGATACATTTGAAAAACTGATGGCAATGAACATACATATAAAACACCTTTCAAAATCTGTAGATGACATATTGCGCATCGTAAAGTCGAAAATTTTAGAAAATTTTAGAAGTACTAAACAAACATCACAGACGAACTCAATTCACGGTAGAAATAGCGGATAATAACAAAATAGCTTATCTAGACACAGAAATCTCAAGGGACAAGGAAACACTAATATTCATCTGGTATACTAAACCAATGGCATCGGGCAGATTAATCAACTACAACTCAAACCACCAGAATATCAACACGGCTAAAAATCTGATTAGAACAGCCTACTCATTAAGCAATGAGCAGTTTAGACCAGACAACTACATAAAAATAAAGAAAATTTTACTGAACAATAGCTACCCAGAACAACTTATTACTCGACTAATTAAGGAAACAACAGACAACTTATTTAATAATAACAAGTAAGAGCGCTGTAGTCGAGTTTCCCGACTACAAAATACCCTGTTCAATTGAGACACACATGCAAACACACTCACATACACAAACGAATGCACACATACGAGCGCACACATACACACACAATCGCGCTCACACGCGGCCTGCGCAGGCAGCGCTTCCTGCATGAAGTGAACGCCTCCCCCCTCTTTTGTGTTTTTGCTCGTATCTAATTTTCCTTTGGAGAGTAGTTAGATATAAGGCCTAGGATGGCAAAGAGATTTTTAAAAACCAAAAAGACGTTGAATATCGTAAATGGAAAGGCGCCCACTATAGGTCACCACAGACATTACGATATGGCCACATTAAGACACTGTCAGTGGAATTGCTTTTGCTTAATCCCTTGGTTGCTTTCTTTTGGCAATATCCGGACATGGAGACAGAGCAAGAATTAGGTTATCCCGAGGTTTCCTAAGAGACAGAGTTCCTCAGCTCAGCCTTTTCAATTTTGAACCTCCAGCTTACAACACCTAAAAAGCAGAAGAAACTGCTTAAAGTTTATTTTCAAGTGTGAGAAAAAGTAGTCGACGTTCAAAGAGGAAAAGTTGAACCAAATCTCGGTTGAAATTAAATAATTGCGCAAAATTAATTTTGTTTTTTACAAACAAAAAGTGAGGCTAAAATCTGCGTTTGCAAATTTTTCGGAAGAAATTTTAACATTTCTTTCCCTGTAGCAATCACCGCAGCAGCCAAATTTAATGCAATTTAATTGCTGAAAAGCTTTTGCTTATGCATACGCTCTCGAAGCAGATCGCTTAGGCGGGAGTTTCGGGTTGCGACCATAAACTCAGGGCAAAAAGGTGAGCATAACTGGCTAGAGAAAGGAGAAAGTGGAGTACTGATTAGGTTCTCACTTATTTTCTCCCTCAAAGGCATCCCCATCCGTCAGTGAGATTTGTTCTAGGCTATCCACTGCAGCATCAGAGAGCGCTTGGAGCTTTCGCAGAGAGTGGAGTAGTGGGGATAAGAGCGGCTGAAGGCGGTCAAAGTAGTGCGAAATCGCGATTCAAATCGAAGGGTCATCCAATTGTCGGCGGGAGGGGCATAAAGAAAACCCCAAATCAAACCCTGAGCAACTCGGAAAAAAACAAAGTGCGGCTTAAATAATCTATGCAATTTCCATTCTGTGAAACCCCAATAAGACAACATAAAAGTGGTGTGGAAAAAAGCCGAGAGAAACCAACAAAAACATTAAGCAAACTAAATACAACAAGTTCGACCAGTGCAAGCTCTTTCGTTTGTTAATTAGAGTAAAAATCGTATATCCAAGTCCATCAGTTAATTCAACATTTTTTTGTGAGTTCATACACTGGCCATTTGATAATTCGCAGGGTAACGAAAAAGTGGAAAAAGCAGAGAAAAAATCAAAGAGAAATCAAAGAAAAATTGAAGAAAATATCCAACCCCTAAAAACGGTGAAAATTAAAGCTAAAAGTGACAATCATTAAGTTGGTTATGTAATTTTCATAATTTTTTTTTAGTTTTCTTGTTTGTGTGTGTGTGAAGACCGCGTGTGCATTGCAGCAACATGTTGCTAAACATTTAAAATAAAAATGCACCGTTCTCTCTAATCCCCTCAAAGTTCCAGAGAGCAAAAAGCTCCACCAGCGAAAGATCTTTCGGCGTGGGAGTATTACCAGGTATGTGGAGTTAACCGTTCTTTGAAAAACGGAAAAGAGAACAAAGTTAAGAAAATGTGGCTTTCATAGTTGCTATGACGATCATATGTGCAAGCACCCTACACTTCATGGGGACGGTACATACCTTCTGTTGAGACGTACAGTGGCAATATCGAAAACAACAAAAATTTTATTATTTCACATACACCTGAAAAAAGAAACAAAAGAACAGATGGAAAAATCATGAAAGCTGTCTGTGAAAGTAAAGTAATATTTTATTGATTTCAAAATAATTGCGATATAAAAGAAGAAAAAAACTTCCAAACAAAAAAGGCAAAATTCTTAGTATTGGATTTGAATTGAATACTTATTTTCTATCAAATATTTCTTTAACTATTTTATAATTATTCATATATTTTATTATGCATAAATTAATTAACCCTTCGTTTTCAGCGAATTTTATAAAGTGGACAGGGTGTGAACAGATATCAAATTTTCCAATATTTTTTTTAAATCTTAATTAAAAAACACCTAAGAACTACATGAAAAGAAATTACTGAACTTGCACAAATTTAAGGAATTTTCCAAATCTAAAACAAACTTGAACTGGGTACGGTATACACCTTTTCCCATTTTTAATGGGAACAGGGTATAAAAACACCAAGGAGAACCAACAAGAACCAAAGAAATACATAAGCGTTTATAAAATAAAATTTAACAAATGCAAAATCACTAACAGAAATATTGCCAAAACAAACGACACAACAGCTGATATTCGCCTACAAAGTCCACAAGAACACAAGACGCTTATTTACAAACACAAAAGACCGAATTAAAAATGAAGACAAGAGCGGGGTTGTGTACGAAATCAAATGTTATGGCCAAGACGGAGACAAATGCAACGGAATCTACATGGGCACGACTAAGCGCTCTCTGGGCACACGAATAAGCGAACATAAAAGAGATGCCCAGAAGAGCAAAACAACAACAGCTCTAGCTGAACACGTCACAACAACAAACCATACAGCTGACTTAGAATACTGGATGTGGAAACGAGATGGAACACAAGAATGACACTGGAGAGCTTGCGGATCCAAGGGAGAGCGGGGCAAACCGTCAACCACAGAGAGGACGTACAACATACAAATTTCATATACCCAGCGGCACTGTCACAGAGGAAAAACAGCGCCAAGACAAAAAATATAAACAAATATTGAACAGAAATCAAAAACATGGATAGACTGATGACAAACAACGATAACAAAGTGCAATACAGGAGACAATTATTTAACATTTAAGCGTAGTACGGAGACGCTGAAAATTTTGCGGAGCGGAAATTGTTTGATAATTTCAAGAGCCGCTCAGACAATGTAGTGTGACCAGGCAACAGACAGAAATCAGCTGTTGTGTGCATAAAAAATAAGCGGGCTAATTCAAATAAAATAAAAGTGTGTATAAAATTGAAAATGGAAGTCACTAGGGGAAATTCAGTTGTCTGTGTTAATGCCATGGTCTATTTCATGGAAGCATTTTGTGTGGGGCGGTAGAAGCCCTTTATTTTGGACTGCGGGAGCAGAACTTAGCCACTTAGACATATAACTGCTATAACAACAACACAAAACGCATCTGGAGATTAAAATTGCTGGGCCGCATATTAAACCAGAGGCATTATTCATAGCCACAGCCAGCATCATAGACTGGAGGCGGATCATACACGCCGGTCGTATTAGTGGAGGATAAACTAGGTGAATACGGATTTAAAGGTGGCCACAACAGTAGTTACGGAAGCTACCACAGTAAGCCGAAGGAGCCACTGATATAATGGGCTGTGGAGACTTCAGCTTAGGGCTGCTTGGCCGTTGGCTGTAGGACCGTTCCGTGGGCAGTGGAGACTGTGAAGGCTTAGACTCGGGTGGAATGCATACATTCGGCAAATGGCATGCCGGGAGAAGCATACAGAGAAGGATTTTCCGCCACAAGTGATGCAGCTGCGGGTATCGAAATGCTTTTTGTTAGTCAAGTCCCATAAAATGGATTGAGACTCGATCGCTTTGATTAACGCCGCTTGTTCGTTCTCCAAATGACTTTTGTATGCTTTTTTTTTTTGTTTTTTTTGCATCCATTTTTTCGATTGCAGTCACAAAATCTGACAATTATCAAACAAGTTTCATAATTTGCAGACTCCCTGAAGAAGGCAGCAAAAGCTAGCCGAAACGCTTAGGAGAACAGCTGAGTTGAAGAATGTTTTAACTGCAGCAAAGGAGGAGGGCCTAAAATAACCCCAGTAGAAGAACACATGCATAACTCATACACGGGAAGTCGTGTGTTCGAATTTTATACCGTTGCAAAGGGTATTATAATTTTGCCCAGAAGTTTGCAACGCATAGAAATATTCATTTCCGATCCCATAAACTATATATATTCATGATCAGGGCGACGAGCTGAGTCAATTGAGCTTTGTCCGTCCGTCTTTCTGTCTGTCCGTCTTTCTGTGTGTCCGTCTTTCTGTGTGTCTGTTTATACGCAAACTAGTCTCTCAGTTTTAAAGCTATCGAGCTGAAATTTAGCACAGAGTCTTCTTTTTACTGCACGCTGATAATATGTCGGAGCCGACCGGATCGGATGACTGTATTTTATAGCTGCCATAGGAACCATCGGTCAAAAAATGGGTCTTAGTCAGAAAAACTTTTTTGTTTTCAATTTAAGTGTCTCTAAACTCGTCAATTATTAATATTAAATGCTTTCAAACAGGTTTGCAAACTTTGGTCAAAAGTCGGATGACTGTATCTTATAGCTGCCATAGGACTGATCGGTCGGAAAATGGGTCTTAGTGAAAAAAAACTTTTTTGTTTTCAAGTAAATCGTTCTTAACGTCGGTGATTCTTCATATTAAACGCTTTCAAACTAATTTGAAAAAGTTGATTTGTTTTTAATGGTAGCGTTCTCAAACTCACTGATTAGGAATTCTAAATGCTTTCAAACATAGCTGTTAAATAATGATTACTAATCGTAATGATTAAATATTTGACTAATTTTTTTTAAAGCAAAATAATGATTACAATTACGACTATTTTTTGTTTCACACGATTACTAATTGATTACAATCATAAATAATCAGAAGTAGTCGGGATTATTGACAATTACCAAAAAATAATCAGAAATAATCAAATCATAGCCAGATTTGTGACCCCCAATGCTATTTATTTTTAAGTATGCAGCTTTAAAGTACATCAACAGTAAGACATTTAGCGATTTTTGTTATACTTCTAGTACCAACCATGCATTTATAACAGCGATTTTTATCATTTCAATCACAAGTCATTTTGGGGGCCACAAATCCTGCTATTTACTTTTTTCAAAATAATTAAAAATAATCAAAAATAATCTTTAAAAGTAGTCGAATTATTTTTTTGATTATTTTAGATTATTTTGGATTTTTTGGTAATTGTCAATAATTTTTTTGTTTTCAATGTTAGCGTGTTTAAACTCGTCCATTATTAATAATATATGTCTCCAAACAGATTTGCAAATTTTGGTCAAAATCGGAGGACTATATCTTAACGCTGCCAAAGCACCGATCGGTCGGAAAATGAGTCTTAGTGAGAAAAACTTTTTTGTCTTAAATTTTATCTTTCTTAAACTCGACGATTGTTAATTTGATATGTTTTCAAAAAGATTCGCGAAATTTGGTCGAAATCAGACCAAATTTTCTGTCGGAAAATGGGTTTTACATAGTTACAAAAATTGTTGATTTTTATACTCTGTACCGAAGGTACATAGAGTATATTAAGTTTGTGCAAAAGTATGTAGCAGCCCGAAGGAATCATCTCCGACCCTATAAATATATATTCTTGATCAGCTTCAACAGCCGTGTCGATATAGCCATGTCCGTCTTTCCGTCTGTCAGTCTGTCTGTCCGTCTGTCCGTCCGTCCGTATGAACAAAGAGATCTCAGAGATGGTAAGAGATAGAGGTTTGACATGTATGGGATATATATTTCCTATACTTGCAGGCTGATCAAGTTTGTTTTCAATTTTGCCACGCCCCCTCCCGCCCCCGCAATTTGGGAAAAACGTCATATCTCCTTCCTTCGTCATATCTCATATCATAGTTTGATGATAGATTGTTCTTACCTTCTAGAGATATCTAGTTAACAAAATTATTTATCGATTTGCTGAAGGAATGATAAAGATCGGATGAACGATACTCAAGTTATGAGCAAAAAACCTCCAGTTAACACCCCTCACCCTCACCCATAACCACAGCACAGATTGCACGGCAATCTTAGTGAGAGAGAGAGGGAGAAAGTGAAACTAAAAGATGAGCGCGTATAACTCGTGAGCAAATGCGAGCTGAGAGATTAAGGGTACAGAGTATTTTATAGTCGGGCTTGACCGACTTTCTTGTTTATTAAAAAAAAAGAAAGATTATAGATCCACCATCCTTGACCGGGACTCGAGCCGGAATATTACAAAATACAAGGCGACAATCCTATCCACGCAGCCAACGGCTACATAGAAAAACATGAATCTAAATTTCTGGATCAGATAAGTACGATACTAAGTATTTTTAGCCGATACTTTGAACAATTCAAGTTTTTCTACTTTTAGGAGCGATTTTATAAACATAACCCAGGGCAACAATAAGTTGGTAATTTTTTTCCCATGTGTTTTGTTGTTGTGTCGGAAACTTTTAGAGTTAACGCTTTTTGATTTACGCTTTTACGAGGGCTGGTGAATACCCTAACTGTTTTTTTCAATTTTGCTATATGCTATAGATTTCATACAGTGTGAATACGGAGTTTCTTACAAAGTGTGCGAACTCTACTAATGTCAAACTGAACTTCCTAAAAACATCGTTAAAAACTAAATTTAGAGTATGTGCATCGCAAAGAACTGTAATTAAAGAGTCCTCCAGCGAATCTATCGAGATAACTTGGTCATTGTAAAAATCAAAAAATGCTTTTGATTCACATAAGCAACCTTCATCTACATTACATCCTTCATAGTTACTTCTTTTTCTGCTCTGCAGTTTTAATTTAAAAGTTCTCCTGCTCGAACCATATTCGCTCCATTAACGACGGTGATAGTATAAATCTGAGCTAGAGAAATGTCGTAGGATTGGAGAACTTCTTAATAGATAGCAGCCAGATTAATAGGAATTTCTATATTTCCCTTTATGTGTCGTTGGAAAAACTACTTAATTTTGTGAACCGAACCTAATTGATCGAAAAAGTGGTCCGGTTCGGGTTCAGGTTCGATGAGTCGAATAAATTAGGGGTTCGGGTCATGGTCCGGTTCGTCGAACCCAAAAAAAACCGAACCGGCTCTAAGGGGTTCGGTTCCGGACCGGTTTGCAGCCTTGTTGCAGGCATATAAAAAACAAGAAAGAAAGTCGGTCAAGCCCGACTATAACATACTCTGTACCCTTAACGTCGCAGATCGCATTGCTCACGAGTTATACGCGCTCATCTCTAAGTTTCACTCTCTCTCGCTCTTTCTCTCTCTCTCTCTCTCACTAAGATTGCCGTTCAATAGAATGCTGTGGTGATGGGTGGGTATCGTTCATCCGATCTTTATCATTCCTTCAGCAAATCGATAAATAATTTTGTGTACAAGGTATCTCTAGAAGGTACGAACGATCTATCTATCTATCAAAACTGTAGGAGATATGACGTTTTTTCCAAAGTGCGGGGGCTGGAGGGGGCGCGGCAAAAATTGAAAATAAACTTGATCTGCCTGCAAGTATAAGAAATATATGCCCCATACATGTCAAACCTCTATGTCTTACCATCTCTGAGATCTCTTCGTTCATAGGGACGGACGGACAGACGGACATGGCTATATTGAACCGGCTGTTGATGCTGATCAAGAATATATATACTTTATAGGGTCGGAAACGATTCCTTCTCCCTGTTACATACTTTTGCACAAACTTAATATACTCTATGTACCTTCGATACAATGTATAATAAATATTTTTGAATATACAAGTGTAAAATCATAATTATACTGATACTAGCTTAAGCTTACCGAAATTTCCGAGTCAATATTGCTTGGTCACAATAATATTGATTAATGTATGTGGTCAGTAACCGCCGATCCCAATCGTCGGTCACGTGGCCGCCATAATTTACACCGGCTATGAGGTACTTTAAGGCCCCCCATGGTGTCTCTTCATACTCGTTAAGGTATAATAACAATAATATCTCAGATACTTCAAAGTCGGAGTCATTAAAACTATAAATAACATTCCATCCAAGTTGAAGGAACTTTTTTCGCTCCAGTAGAATAGTGTGGAAGAAGCAGAGTGCGAACAGTAGTTTCTTATATTTACTGGGATCGTTGCATGTGTCCATGTTAACCTCATTTACATTATTATAAAGGCGCTTCATATTAGCCTTAATACCTCTAGGTGGTTCTGTGGTCATCTTTATACTTGATTGAAGTATTGATATTGGAAAGTCCGGATGTGGGCTGGAGCTGAGCCATAGGCGAAACTTCTTGTGCAATTTCATTGACTGCATTGTAGTAATCATCTTATCGAGTGTTGGCATCCAACTCAAAGATAAATGGCAATTTGCTAAGAAAACCCAGTTGCCATCTCTTATACCGTCCATTATTAGCTTTGTAGCAACCGGAGCTTGTCCTTGCCCCAGGCTGAGTGAAAACATTCGCTGAGACATTCTTGCCGTTTCTGATAGCGTAATAAGAGACTGTGCCGGATCAACACCCGGTGAAAGCACAAAAATAAGTGGTGTTTGAGATATTGATTCTTCGAAGGTTGCCTTAAGATCTAGAACAGGGGGCTCAACATAGCGCGGACCAAGCTTACTGATAATAAACTGCGTCATACAGAACGAAATTCGATCCGGCCGCAGTGATCGCACAACACAAATTTTTTGGAAATCTGTTAGTTTGTCATTCCATTCTCCAACCAAATCCTCCTGTTCTGGAAATGTAGTGGCATACCAAGCTAAAATAAAAAAAATATATATATATATCATCAGTATTATTAAGCCAATTTCATCTAGAGAAGAGCGTTGTTGTTAACTGGCCGTTTTTTGCTCATAACTTCAGTATCGTTCATCGTCGATCTTTATCATTCCTTCAGCAAATCGATAAATAATTTTGATTACTAGATATCTCTAGAAGGTACGAACCATCTATCATCAAAACTGTGGAAGATACACGTTTTTTCCAAATTGCGGGGGCGGGAGGGTGCGTATCAAAAATTGAAAATGAACTTGATCTGCCTCTATGCAGATGTCAAACCTCTATCTCTTACCATCTCTGAGATCTCTTCGTTCATACGGACGGACAGACGGACATGGCCATATCGACTCGGCTGTTCATGCTGATCAAGAATATATATACTTTATAGGGTCGGAAACGATTCCTTCTCTCTGTTACATACTTTTGCACAAACTTAATATACTCTATGTACCTTCGGTGCAGAGTATAAAAATTGGACATTTATGCCAATTAACGAGCGGTCTAGATGACTGACACAATCGGCTATGATGAGTATCAATATGAAATAATACAGAAAATATTATGCTATATTTATTGGCAATTCATTTGTCAGTCAAATGAATTACGAGTGCATCACACGCTTAAAAATATGTACATATAGGTACATAAACATGCAAACCCCAATTCCACAGTATCCAGAGCATATCGGCCACATTGACATTTACTCCACAGAATAGACACTTGTCCCAACGGCCATAGACAAGATTTCCAAACTTGCTCAAGCCAAGATAGTAAAATCAAAAGGAATAGAAGATATCCGTAATCCCCTACACGATCTCTTATTCTACATTGGAATTCCAAAATTCGATATCATGGATAATGAAAAATCTCTTAGTTCAGCATCAATAACCTTTATGATGAAAGACCAACTGGGCATACAAATTTTCAAAAATCCACCTAATAAAAGTTCAGTCAATGGACAAATTGAAAGGTTCCACTCCACACTCTCTGAAATCATGAGATGTCTAAAAAAAGAAAACATTCACCGAACCTTCCTCGAATTACTAGATAAAAGTATTTGCGAGTACAACTCGACAATACACTCCGTGACAAAGAAATTGAAATCTTTTCGGCAGATCTTTGACTATCGACTCCGACCAATACGACAAATCTAGACAGGACCAAATAATAAAACTCTAACACAAGCAAACTATTGACTTAAAAAACCATAACAAAAGCAGGAAAGACATACTGACGTACGCACCAGGACAAGAAATATTCGTGAAGGTCAATACACGACGAGGATCAAAACTGCCTTCTAGATTTAGAAAGGAGATAGTAAAATAAGGTAACGATACAACAATTCAAGCAATGTCTGGAAAAGTTGTTCACCAAAGCAACATTAAAAATGTCTAATATCAAAATTTTACAGATGGATTCTAGACTTGACGATAGCACAAGCTTCTATAAAAATTACGAACTACACAGAAGCCAAAACTCTCACAATATTTAACGGACTGGGAAAAATACACACTGCACAGTGGTCGGAATCTCCATTTTTTTGCCAAAAAGTCCAAAAATTAAGCTACGACATTGCAATTTGGCACTTATTTTTGAGTGGACAAATGTAGAATTCGAATAAAATTATGTCTCGATTGGACCACAGGTTCACCTACCTGCCATACAAATCCGCCAATCTCCAAAGAGTATTAATTTTTTAAACAGTGTTTGGAATAAAATTGAGATAAAATGAATAATTATTATTTTATTTCAATTATAAACTATAGTCATATTCATCATAATCAGATTCCTGATCTTCTTTTTCAGGAAAGTTGCAATTCGCCGGAGCCGGTGATTCCAAAATTGCAATAACGTCTTGTGGAAGTGGTATCTTTTTGTTCTTATTCCCATTATTTATTAAAATTCTCGATACAAGCGGATCTGATGTATCCATAGCCCTGTGAAAAACGTCACTCATATTATGAAGACGACTATTTTGCCTGGCATGTGATCTCCGATCTCGCTTATAGTATTTATTTCGGGTCTCGGAAGCGTTTTCTCCAAGACATCCAACAGGAAGAACTGCATTTTCTATTATTTGGTATCCGTGAACCAACAATTTATGCACGGTCGCTGACATGGGGTACCAAGGATAGCTGTTCATGTACATGGAAGCAGTTTTTTCACACAACTCCTTAAATTTGATGGCGCTTATTTTATACTCGAAGGAAAGAGCAATCCAAATAATGTGGATATTATGGAGGACTTTTACGTCAAACTGCAATATTGAACTAATCAACTTAACATTAGAAAATAGTCTCTTTGCGGTATTTCCATCATTTGAGTTACCACAACTATTTTGTTTGGGCTTGTCTATATGTACGCCAAACTCTTCCCACAATTTGGCTTGAATGTCCTTCTTGGGCCTCAACATTTTGGCTTTATCGTCCTCGCTGGTAACTCCCCACTTTTTTAGTGTTGCTCTGTACGATAAACTTAAAACAAATTCCATAAGCCGTATCCAGGCATGCAGGGGACTAACTCCAAATTGAAGTGCGCTTGGCTTTGCTGCAAATACGTCCGAACTGATATTGGTGGTTGTTAAAAATGCTTTTGGACTTGCACCGCAAATTGGGCAACATTGAGATGAGGTTGTTCCTGTTAGAATGTTTAATACCTTGCCATCTATTAGGGTCATGTGCAAATCAAAAATAACATTTAAATTTTCGAATTCAAACTGTCTTAGATTGCTTATTTGCTGGTCCAAATTGAATTTTTGATTTAAAATGCTGTCTTTGGTTTCTTTTAAAAATTCGATTTTAACCGGCCTGCAAAAACCTCACTGACTGTAGACTCCGATTCTTCCAAATGATCCTTCCATAATTGTCTGTCAGCAGTAGTGGTATAAGGGTAGTGACAAATAGCGATTGGTCTGACCCGTCGAACCATCAAATCCATAGCTCGCAGAAAGTTTGACCTGAGAAATATGGGGCAAATTTCTCAAGACAGGTTCTTGTAACATAACGATCCGGGAGGCGGTATGGTTTAACAAATTTTGAAGTGATACCTCAGTTACGGATTCTTTTAACTTTTTTTGTGGTCTGCATTGTGATTTGGCCTGTAGAATTTTTTCATAGCTCGGGTATATCTGAATGCACATTGCTCGAACGCAGTTATACTGACTTTTGGTAAAAGAATAGTCCAGCAAAAAGGCTAAGGCTTTATCTTCTGTTAAAGGAACCGGGTTTTTGACTCCCAGAGTGTCCTTTAGCTCAGATTTATCTGGCGTTTTTAATGTTTGCTGCAAAACAAACGACAAGTCCTTATCCTTAGCCTTTTTTGAAGAACGTAGGCATCGTTCTCTTTCGATAAATCGGTCACAATTTTTCTCTTAAGGCTCGATTTTCCATCCTCGTATTTCAAACGAAGCCGACCAAGTTTATTTTTACAGTTGGTCTTCTGAGTCTGCACCACATCTTTTTTAATTACAATTGTTAAATCGTTTACAAGATATTGTTCGTGCTTTTTTTCAAATCGACCCATGTGTCTATTGCATTTTTGAAGTCCTTTTCTTACATAATTTTGAAAATAACGCATTTCCGTTTTTATGTCGGATATATTTTGCTTGGATAGGGCTAAGGCAGACGAATTTTTCAATGCCCATTGCAACAGCGCACCACTGCACACTGGGTTTTTTTTTCGTTTTTTTTGGCATAAACCCAAAAAAAATGTTGCTCTGTTTTTTGAAATAACTTTAATTTTTATGTTTATAATACTCTAGTTAAATAAAAAATCAATCGATAAAATTTTTCACGGTCACACTGATTGATCGATACACTGTCAAAGTCTGCTGATTACGCACGTGGTAGCTTTGTGTACAGTTCAGCTTAAAGCATTGCTAAAGTTTTATTGCTCTCGTTGGCCACATATAAATAAAATACAACTTTAAATGATGCAATGTCGTAGTTCAGGTATGTAAAACAAGAGTTATATAACATATTCGTCAATTCTATGTGTTTTTGTCCTCGTGAAACGTGTTTTATTTATGTGTGCTTTTTTGATTAATCTTAGCAAATTTAGCAGTGTTTCGTGGAGTAGAACTCGCAAGGCACTCCAAAGTGCTCAGGTATTTAAATGTGGAGTTACTAACTAAAGTGTCCAGAATAATATGCAACTTCGTTTGTCTGCTTTAATTTGCTTTTTCGCGAAAAAATCGCCTTTTTCCAGAGGGATATGCGTTTGAGCATGCAGAGCTGCTACACATTTTTGTCAGCCACAAACGCTCAGAGGCCGCTGTCAAACAGCATATACAGCAAAAAATTGGGGAAAATAACCTAAATAAAAGCGTCGATTCTCAAGTAAATGAAAAGGTACGCGATTTTGTCAAATATTTTGAAAGAACATGGCCAAAGTGCGGGCGACAAATTCAAAGATTTAAAAGTAAGCATTCTGAATGGCTTAATAAAAAGATCAAAATTGACATCGACGTAAGTTGTGGCTCGAGAAATAGAGGTGGACGTCCAAAAGTGGACTATGAGAACGCTAGCTCCCGGCAAAAACGAAAGTTGGCGACAGAGCTTTCAGAAGTTAATAATAACTCATTGCCTATGCTAGTTCATGCTGCTAGAGTTTCAGCTACCAAATCAGCAGATAAGGACATGGTTGCTGTTTTAAAAGCAGCAGGATCAAGCGAGGATCTAAGTAAACTGAAAAGGAAACTTTTTTCGACTGAGCCCGTACAAATGTCAGCTGACAGTGCCTTATCATTTTTATTGGAAAATGGATTTACAAAAGAACAATATATTAATTTAAAGCAAAATGCAAAAAAGCACGGTTGCGATATATACCCGCCATATATGGATCTAACTAGTGCTAAAATAAAACTTAGACCAGACGACATTCAATATTTTGAAAATAGAGCACAAGTTCGAAATAAAGAAGTGGCACATTAAGGACTGCGACAAACCCCAATTAATGGTGCGAAAACAATTAATACAACAGACAATTTTAAAGGAAATGGGACTCAATGTGGACAAGCCGAGACCAAATGGCAGCGGAAACTCCAATGATGGCAACACAGCCAGGAGGGCATTTTCTAACTCAGCCCTGTTATCATCAATTTTAAATGTTGATGAACAATTATTGAAACAATTTTACATCATTTTAATAACCATTTCCTGTGAGCATGAAATAAGCTCAAATAAGTTTAAAACTTTCTGCGAAAAGGTTTTTGAAGTTTACCAAAATAATTATTCTTGGTATCCAATGTCGCCTACTGTACACAAGGTGCTAGTACATGGTCAACAAATAATAGAGAGTTCCTTAGTTCCTGTTGGCTGTCTTGCGGAACATGCTTCCGAGTCCCGAAATAAAATATATAAGAGTGATAGGAGGGGACATGCAAGGAAGTGCAGCAGACTGGACAACATGACCGATATTTTTAACAGAGCCTTAGATACTTCGGACCCATTGCTATCTAGTATCTACATAAAAGAAAGACAAATTAAAAATAAAAAAAAAAAATACCAAATGAAGTTTTCTCGCTGCTGCAGTCAACACGCTTTGAAGTTTTACCAGATACTGATGAAACTGAAGAAGATGAGTTAGAGGATGACGAAGAACTTAATGAAGAACTCGAAGTGATTGCTTCAGACGAAGAATATTTTGAAGAGAAGAGAAAATTAAGTTCTCATACGTTGTAAGTAGCCTAAGTAAGCTGTTTAAACATAAATAAATTTAAATAATTTAATATTTGTTTTTTATTTTCAGAACACAACACTAACTTAAAAATCGATTTTTTTAAATACTAAAAACTTTGGAACTAAGGCACAGTTGTTAAGGCACAACAGTTAAAAACTGGTTAACATTAAAAAATTTGTTACAAGGACCAAATTTCTTAATAACAACAGATGAAATCTATCGAAAAACATATTTATTTTGAATTTTCCAAATAATTTTAGGTACCGTGTTGGGGGAAGGGGATGTAGGCGTGTTCGAATCATAAAATAAACAAAAACCGAAATTCTACTTTAATTTGAATAATTTATGTGCAAAAACTTAGCTTTCTATCTTTCAATTTGAAGTTGATGCCAAAAAAAACGAAAAAAAACCCATAGTGCACTGTTCTGCTTGTTTTTCTTCCAAACGTCAAGCATTTCTCTCCGGCAAAAAACGACTTCGTCTGCAATGATTCAATTTATTTTGAAATGGCGCAAATATGCGCAAAAACTGTTAAAGCCACCTCATTGTCCACATGTTTTAATCTGACATTTACAACTGCAGTTCATTCGACTTTTTTCACTAGTTCTGCTCCACAAAACACAATCTCTTTTAGGTTAGGTCGTACTAACAAGACACCACAACAACAACAATAAAAGCAATTACAAAACAAAAGCACACATACATCTATCTTTACAATCTTTTTCCAAATACCTTGATCTATGATTTCCATGGTTTACAGAAGTTTTACGTTACGAATTGCTTAAATGCCACTGCTTTAAACACAAACAATTTTTTTTAGCAAACACAGCCCTGAAACAGCCGCAGGGATGGCACAACATAAATATTTGAATGTTTTTAATACTGGCTAAGGTATTTAGAATTCAAAAATACTAGAGACGATATAAGAAAACATATATTTTTTTTTTTACTTTTTGGCAAAAAATGGGCTTTTCCGACCAATGTGCACTGGAACGTAATAGACCTGGAACAAGTACAGAACACGCTCGACAAACTAACTTGATACACTGAACGAAACTTACAATCGAAAAATTTCTATAACACTTTACACCACGAAATCGAACTAGCAGACTCAACATTGCGAACAATTACGTCATCCTTTCAAAAAAGAATTCCGTGGGCAATTAATATACCGCATGGAAATATGTTGCCGGCAGCCCAGATCATGACGACCTAGTACTCTTAGAGGGAATCATTAACAAACTCATTTTACAAAATAACAATCAAGTATGTTTTTAATGGCTTTAATACCTAGACGGTGTTGATCGGCGTTTGAATTTTGGTTTGCAGCCTACAACAAAACCTTCGGTCAGAGAGGAATAGTAGAGAGACCACATATAAAGTTCCTGTTGCACTACGTAATATATAGCCATAAGTTACAACGAATGCGTAGCGTGCGCAATGGGCTTGGGTACTCTTGTTATAAATGCTTCAATGGAATAAGATGACCATGAACCGGATACAGAAGCGGATTTCCAATTCGAAAATGTTAAAAAAAATATCATTACACTAAAGTTAATAAATTTCGCATACACCCAAAATTTTCAGATAATCATGCGGGAAGTTGCATAAACTGTTTAACCCTTTAACTTCAAGCAATAATACAGACGACATGGACCATATTCCAAAACAGGAACGAAAATTATTTAGAATAGACATAGTGTAGTGACTACACCATGGCACACGCTTGCTGTCTAACTTCTAATTGCCTTTTTCCACTGGCTTCATTTCTTATCATTTTCATTTCTAAAAATGATGCTGTTTCCATTGACAAATTGTCATCATTTTGATATTCGCAATGCCACGTTGACAAAAACAGCTGAATGGTTTGATTCAAACAACAGGCGCCACTTTCAAACTCACGGGGACTTTTTGCAATATTTACCCAAAAAAAGACATACCCGTCAGGAAATCAATTACCCTGGGCGAACGCATTGTTCTTGCCCTGAACTATCAGCAGAAAGCTAAATGCACAATTTTTTTTGACAAATTTATATTTTAAACAAAACTGCGCCTACTTTTTGAATTTAAATCAACAGTTTATTGGTGATGACACTTTCTATTTCCAGCGAGTAACGAGCAGTGCCAGAGAGTAGCGAGTACTTTTTTAAAAAATACCAAATTCCTTCGTGGCGAATGCCATCATTTTTGAGAAATGAAAGAAATGAAGGGCAAAATGCAACAACAATTTGTATTTGTCATTTCAAGAAATGAAGCTTCATTTCTTTGGTGGAAATAGGCTATAAGATGCTACTTATAGTTTTCTGTACGGTAGTTGAATGGAGTTCAATTGAGCGTTTTCGGCTTTTGTTCGGCTTTTGTTCGTGCCATTTGTTTGTTGTGACGTCTACTTCGTGTCTCGCTGCTAAACACACAAGCGCAATGTTTGATTGTGTGAGTTTGGACACCACTGCTATAAAAAAACAAGAAAGAAAGTCGGTCAATCCCGACTATAACAGGCCAACAGCCATTTTGGTTCAGCCTTCTCGTTGCGAAATTCTGATCCAATTTTGTGCACTGATTCCAAAACTAGTTTGGGTTTTTGTCCATCAGCTCTCGTTTTCAAGATATCGCGGAAAATCCATTTTGCAGTATTTTTGGCTTTCAAAAATTAATGGAGGTTAGCCGAGCAAAAATATCTGTATTTATGAGTTGCATGCGAAAGTATACATATTAATGCAGCCTAAATAAAATCATAGGGGCAGCATCAGCAAACCCAAAAGCGTCGAAAAAGGGCATTGAATAGTATTTTTCATCAAACTATGGCAAATTTTTCAAACAAACTAAGCCATTGCGGTGGTTGGATTTCAATTATAACCACTTTAGCATGTAGCCTAAGGGCTCTTATATTTTCACAAATTTTGTTGCATTTAAATCAGCTGGATGGACAAAGTTACAGCCGGTTAATTCCGAAAAAATTAATTAAAATTTATGGCAGGATAACTAGATTGATACATAAAATGTGTATAGGAAATATTAAAAGATTACGTGATCTAACATTGACCTTACATTAATTCTTAAGCAAATGTACTATAACATTCAGGCAATACTAGACTCAAACAATTTCTCCCAAATTCATATTTGGTTAATATCAAACAACCTTGCGAGAATGACATCAAAATTTTATGAGTTGTGCTACGAAAGGGCCGAATGAGTTCCGCACTCATCATAATTTCCTGACTAAGACCTTTGTGACTATTATAATTTTAATCCAAGTTTAAAAAAATATCTGGCGGAAAGACATTTCAGTGGAGAGTCTATCTGTGAAACGAACAGTGTTTGGAAGTACCTAGGTACATACCTACATACATATTTTCTGTACCTTTTACCTTGCCTCGGAATTTTCAAATTCGAGTACCTTTTACCTTACCTAGGTCTTAATTTTCATTTACCTTGTCAATAGGTAAGGTACTAGGTATTTTTCGCTCCGAGTACATTATAGTCGAGATGCTGCCGCACTCTGCCATATTAAAAAGGTATCAGGGACCTTTTTGTGGCTTTCCCTGTTCCCTGTTCAAAAACTATACGATCCATGCTAGATAAGAGGAAGGCGGACTATCAGCCGAGCTCCCATTTTCACTTTCGTAAACCTTTTGCGATTTCTAGACAAATTTTGTACTGAAAAACGGTATTAAATCGCAAAATTGTACATTACACAAGTGAAAATAGGAGCATGGCTGTATACGAAAAATATCGCATGTATTTTTCAAAATACACAATTTATATGTACGACTGCCGATATCTGGAGTTGCACAAACAAAAATTACTTTCGTTTCGCCACTATATAGGTAGCAATCTACATCGTCATTCTCTCCCACACACAGGAAATAATTGCTTCTATATTAGCTTAAGATCATAGCAAATACCGACTTAGAGATACAGAAAATGTATGCAACTTCTGAAAAGCATTTAACTGACGAAAAGTACCTAGTACCTTATCTATTGACAAAGTAAATGAAAATTAACACCGAGGTAAGGTAAGAGGTACACAATATATGTATCTAGGTATGTACCTACGGACTTCCAAACACTGCCTATAAAGTATATATATTCTTGATCAGCATCAACAGCCGAGTCGATATAGCCATGTCTTTCTGTCTGTCCGTCTGTATGAAGATCTCAGAGATGGTAAGTGATAGAGGTTTGACATGTATGGAACATATATTTCTTACACTTGCTGGCAGAACAAGTTTATTTTCAATTTTTACCACGTCCCATCCCGCCCCTGCAATTTGGAAAAAAATGTATATCTTCCACAGTTTTGTAGATAGAGAGTTCGTACCTTCTAGAGATATCTAGTAATCAAATTCGGAGCAAATTCAAAGTGGCCGTCGCGAAGAAAAATTGTAGTAGTAGTAGTATAATTTATTTTTTTAGTTTGACAATGGCATTTTCGTCAGTCATATTTACAAAATAATGAAAGTTACTTATTAAGAATAGTTTAAATATGTATTGGAATTCTCCTTCAGTTATTTTAAAATATTTCTAGCATGATTTGATTCCTGTATTTTAATACTTTAATGTATATATCCTGCGAGCGTGTTCGAGTTTCGCCCGTTCAAAATGTCTATGATTTGGGATTGGGATAGGGTGGACTTTTGCCAGTTAAGAATTCTCGATTCTCTTAGAATTGTGCATTCGGCCAAAAAGTAGAAAGTATCCTCCTTTGCATGCCTATTGCAAAACGAGCATTCGTTTTCAATTGAGGTATTGGATCTGTAGGTTCTGCAATTCAGCGCAAGAAAATCACAGAGAAGTTCGAGCTCTGAAAATTTTTGTGATATTGAATTCACGTGTTGCATGTTTGAAGAATTCTGCAGGTATACGGTCTTCGCCCGGTACCTTATTCGTTTTAGCTTTTGTGATCGCCGCCTCAATTTCCGATGTGCTAACTTGCATGTCCAGGTCGTCGTCTGATGTATTTGGAAGTCCGAAATGAAATTGTGCTCCACTTGGTTGGACAAAAAGGAGGATTTTAAAGTAGGACGCGAGCTGTTCATTTTCCGCTTTAATCGGACTAAAACTTGCAGTGCCATTAAGTCTTCTTTCCATACTCCCGAACGATTTGCTATCCTTTAATTGCAATATTTCTCTCTCGATGCGCTGGTAATATCCTTGCTCCTTTTGCTTACAAAGGTCTTTAAAGTGAAGGTTTGCATTTTGGTACTCGCTTTTCGTAGATAAAGAGTTCTCTGCTTTTGCACGCTTTAGAAGTTGAAAAGACTGTTCTCTGGCTAATACACATTGTCTGTCGAACCAAGGCTGGATGTAGCTAGTTTTTCGCAATGGTTTCCTACATTTTTAATGCAGTTTATTAGCTGTTCCATAGTAGCCACATTGTTTGGACTACCAGTTGAGCTACTTGCTGATTCAGATTTTCCTTATAACGATTCTTAAAACGTTGACACCAGATTATCTTCGGAAGTAGAACGTGGTCGTTGTACTGCTGTTGTTCTTGCCTAGCACGGATTTCGACTGTAATAGGCATGTGGTCTGAGTATAGTTGCTCACCGATTTCCATGTCTCTTAGATACTATTCTCAGCATGCACCAACTGCGCAGTAATCGATTAAGGATCAGGCCTCTCCTCTGATGAAAGTGAAGTTACCATCACAGTCACCATATATTTGTTCTTCCGTTTAGAATCGTTAGGCCTATTCATTCGCACATATTTATGAAGCGCTGGCCCCTTTTGTCGAGCTAAGGGGCAGCTAAGGGCCCTTGATTTTCTGGCTATATTAGCATATCTGCTCACTTGTGATTCATTTGGAGGCTGTTCCTGGCCGATTCTTCCGTTGAAGTCTCCCATAATCATAACCGTATTGTTTTAAAGCTCAGTTAGGGTATCATATAACTTATTGAAATCCGCCTCCCAACTGTTACAGTTTAGATACACCGGTATTATTTTAAGGGATTCCGCACCAAGATTGAGCTTTATAATAGTATATCCATTTAACGTAATAAAGTCCATATCTAAATCACGATAAATTGCTTTTCGGATCCCATACAGACATCCTCCTGAGGATCGACCCCGGCTATGGTCCCGTAGCAATTTGACAATGCAACTTGTAGTCGGCAAAATAGGTTTCGTATGCAGCTTCATTTTTGTCTATAAATGTTTCATAAAACGTGAAAATATCGTGGTCGATTACAAAAAGAAAAATATATAACTGTTTTTTTTTTTTTTTTTAATTAATTTGGATAGCTCTGATAGCTGTTTCATATTTTTATACTCTGTACCGAAGGTACATAGAGTATATTAAGTTAGTGCAAAAGTATGTAACAGGGAGAAGGAATCGTTTCCGACCCTATAAAGTATATATATTCTTGATCAGCATCAACAGCCGAGTCGATATAGCCATGTCCGTCTGTCCGTCCGTCCGTCTGTCCGTCCGTCCGTATGAACGAAGAGATCTCAGAGATGGTAAGAGATAGAGGTTTGACATGTATGGGACATATATTTCTTATACTTGCAGGCAGATCAAGTTTATTTTCAATTTTTGCCACGCCCCCTCCCGCCCCCGCAATTTGGAAAAAACTTCATATCTCCTACAGTTTTGGAGATAGATCGTTTGTACCTTCTAGAGATACCTTGCAAACAAAATTATTTATCTGAAGGAATTTGCTGAAGGAATGATATAGATCGGATGAACGATACTCAAGTTATGGGCAAAAAACGGCCACTTAACACCACCCACCCACCGACCAATAACCACAGCAACATACCCCTAACCGTTCAACACAGGCAATCTTAGTGCGAGAGAGAAAGAGAGAGAGAGAAACTTAGAGAGCGCGCCGCGTTGTGCGCGGGGTGTTAACTGGCCGTTTGACTCCTGAGCAAATGCGAGTGTAAGGGTACAGAGTAGAGGTGGGCGCGGGCCTGTATTTTGAGGCCCGGGCCCGCACGAACACGAACTCTTTTTTGAGAGGCCCGGCCCGGCCCAACACGAAACTTTTTCACCAAGGCCCGGGCCCGGCCCGGCCCGGCACTAAACTTATTTACACATATAAGGAAATTTAAATGACATGCAATTTATAGATAAGAAATATATGCCCCATACATGTCAAACCTCTATCTCTTACCATCTCTGAGATCTCTTCGTTCATACGGACAGACAGACGGACAGACGGACAGACGGACACGGCTATATCGACTCGGCTGTTGATGCTGATCAAGAATATATATACTTTATAGGGTCGGAAACGATTCCTTCTCCCTGTTACATACTTTTGCACAAACTTAATATACTCTATGTACCTTCGGTACAGAGTATAACAATAAATAAAAACATTTTAACAAACGTTAAAAAAGCAGTATCAAGTGTGGCAAGTCCCTGGATAAGTTCGCGAGTGTTCTATACCAAGCGTGGACGATCAGTGTTTCACGGTATATACATATATAAACGTTCAATTTTTCCTGGCCAAACTGCAGCTTTGGCGTATCGGAGGTTGCCGGCAACCTGTTGCTGAGTGCAGCTACTGCTGTGTGGACAAATCCCGGCTGGGCTGGGTTGATATCCTCGATATCTTTCAGTGAAGTGCGGTGTTTTTGAAAATTGTGCTTCGACAAATTGCCAAACGTGTCTTGTTAATTGTTAAATTAGATTTGTTTACATTTTGTAAATTTACAACAACAACAACAAACGTCTGGTGTCAGTGCTGTGTAGGGGTGTCAGTGCTGTCCATCTAGCTATCACTTCTAGCCTTTTTCCGGCTAGTTGCGGTAGATTGGGGCAAAAATAATTAAATTAATATTTACATTAATTTCAATTATTTGGTGCACCAGATGAATGGTACGGCCTCTAGGGAGCCTGCAGCTCCTCTTAAAAAACCTGGAAGTACTATGGACTCCCAAAAAGCTAGAGCTACATCACAATTGAGCTCGACTAACAAACCTGCTACTGTGACCAACCGAGCAAGGGGGTCCAGTAAGGCCCACACTACAAACGAGGGACTTGCCTTGCCCTTAAGCAGTGCCAAGACTAACAGTCAGCCACTAGCGACTGTCAGATCAACTGTGAAGAGAGCAGGCACGGCTTCTATCGTGAGTAGTAGGTCGGCAGAGTTTATCAGACCAGAACCATCAAAGGCTGCCGCAAGCGACAGACGTACGGCAATCAGAATCCTAAAAAGGAACGCGGTGTCCCCAATAAGCGAGAGTCAAGCCTCAAAGGAAGACTTCGAAAAAATCCAGCAGGATCTGAGTTGGGCAAAAACCATCGTTCCTGACTTCCGACTGGATTATGTCAATCCCGCAAATAAAGCTACCAGCGCTAAGCGGGATAGATCCTTGGAGGAAACCCAAACTGAGGCCCCCAAAAGACCAAAAACACATGGCGCCCCGCTCTCAATATCCTTTGCTGAAGTGGCAAAAGGAAAAAAGATCCTGGGTGTCATCGATGCCAGCAGGAATGATGGTAAAATTCCTCTCCACCAATGGAAATGGGTAGAGGCCGAGCTGGGAGGTGTTGCCATGGAGGTGCTAAAAGCGAACCCTGGCCCACCGCCTATATGCAATAACGCGGGATGGTTTCAAGGAAACGTGAAGCTAATCGCGTGCGATGATGAAAGGTCAGCGGAGCTGTACAAAGCCGCGATCGGAAAGGTGGGGGAGGTGTACCCAGGTGCTCAACTTAGGGCAGTTGATGCCAAAGACATCCCCTCTTGCCCTAGAGCGCGAGTTTGGCTGCCCAAAAAGCCAAGCGACCCATCGGACATACTCGAAATGATGTCTATGTTTAACCCGCATGTACCAACAGCGAACTGGAAGGTTATGAAAGTGGAGGAGTCCAGCAATGCGAATATCCACGTAATCTTCCAGATAAACAATGAGACAGTGGAGCACCTGGCTAAAACCAAAGGACTTTTGGATTACGCGTTTAAAAAAGTGAAAATGACTGTCTATGAGACAGATACGACGGCGCTAGCTAACCTAGCAGCGGGCGTAGAGGCAGAAGAGCCAAGCGATGACGATATGAAAACTGACGATCCACCTTCCCTAGAGGAGTCGGAAGGCTACATATCGTCAGGGTCAGACTATGGCACGAGTCTAGGGAGACTCTACACCGAGCATGAGCTTTTGCACGATGAAAGAAATGATGATGCAGAAGGCGATGCTACCCTAACGGCAGAGGAGATACTTTCTGATGATGCAGATCCTCCAAATAAATCTGCATCACAGTAAAGCAGCTTCCGCTGCACTTCTGCTTCGCCTAGCAAAAGGTGAAGCAGACATTGTTTTAGTCCAAGAGCCTTGGATCAATGGTGACAGGATCTGTGGCTTGAGGACGCCAAAATACTACTTGTACCACATTCGGGGTAAGGGTAAGCCGCGTACATGTATATTAGTAAAACAAACTCTCAACGCATTTTTACTTCCCCAATTCAGTGATGGAGACATCACAACAGTCAACCTTGAATTGGGGAGCACCACCTACAGGTTGACTTCCTTCTATTTGGCTCATTATACAACTGAGCCAATACCATCCCGACTATTTGAAGACCTGGTGCACAACAGTCAAGGCAGCAGAACCAGACTAAGGAGACAGGAGACGCTAATGCACACCATACAGAATGGTCCAGCACGGACACTAACGATCGTGGTGAGTTACTCTACGATTATCTTTTAAGTACGAATCTTATTATCTGCAATAAAGGTAATGACCCAACTGTCGTCACTAGAACTCGGAGGGAGGTACTAGATATCACCCTCATTTCAGAGTTTCTAATAGAACATATTATTTCATGGAGAGTTCTATCAGACCACTCCTTCTCAGATCATAGATATATTGAGCTAAAGCTAATAGAATCATGCCCCGAACCTAAAAAAACACAAAACTTAAAAAAAACGAACTGGAAACAGTATAAGAGACTTATAGTGAAAAATCTAGATGCAGCTCCGCAATTCACACCTCTGAATGCGGAACAACTAGATGAAATAGTCCACATATTTACAACGACATGCACTAAGGCACTTGACAAATCATGCCCACATATTAAATACAAAATTCACCATAAGCCCCCCTGGTGGTCTAAAGACCTGGAGATACTAAGGAAAGAGTGTAGAAGACATTCAACTTAGCTAAGAACACTAACCTGGATTCATCCTGGGAGATGTATAAAGCCAAGTTACGAGACTATAAAAGTGCAATGCGGAAAGCCAAACGACGCTCGCGGCCAAATTTCTGTACCAGTATTGAATCGACCTCCGAAGCATCAAGACTTCGAAAAATTTTAGCGAGTTCACCAACCCCTCCGGGACTCCTACATATATCCTGATGGAACTTGGGCTGACTCCAGCTCTGAATCCCTCAATTTATTTCTGGAAGCACATTTTCCTGGCTGTTCAACATCTTTGGAGCCCATAGAGGCACCTAGAGGTGACACGCTAAGTCACATAAGTGATATAGTAACTGAACATCAAATTAAGTGGGCTGTGAACACTTTTCAGTCCTACAAATCACCCGGGCCAGATAGAATCTTTCCCGCTCAGCTTCAACAATCACTACCACAAATAATTGCATGGCTTCGGACAATCTTTGTCTGCTGCCTTCGATTACAGTATATACCCACACTGTGGAAAGATATAAAAGTGGTTTTCATACCAAAGGCAGGAAAAGCCTCGCATGTCAGACCAAATGACTTCAGGCCGATCAGCCTGTCATCTTTTCTCCTCAAAACACTGGAGAGACTACTAGATGCCCATCTAAGGCAGACAATAGACCCATCCACTCTGTCCCCAGCGCAGCACGCATACAGCAAGGGAAGGTCAACAGAAACAGCACTCCACTCTCTTGTCTCGAAAGTTGAGAAGTCACTCGAGGCAAAAGAATATGCGCTTACGGCATTCCTCGACATCGAGGGTGCCTTTAACAATGTTCTCCCCAACGCTATCACCTCTGCCTTGACAAATCTAAATGTGGAGGAACCCCTGGTGGAGTTCATCCGACTCATGCTTACAAGCAGGGTGGTTAACTCGCAACTAGGAGATTCCTGCGCACGAAGATATGTAAGTAGAGGCACTCCTCAAGGAGGTGTTCTTTCGCCATTCCTTTGGGTGGTAACAGTCAACGAATTGTTGCGACTCATGGAATTGCGAGGACACACGGTGATAGCGTACGCGGATGACGTTGCCATAATCACAAAAGGCAAATTTCCCCACACTCTCTGCAACCTGATGGAGGATGCACTCTCAACACTTTCAAATTGGACGACACAAAGTGGTCTTGGAGTCAATCCAACCAAAACTGAACTCGTTCTCTTTACCCGCAAGTATAAGATACCAAATTTAACACCCCCACGACTAAACAACACACACCTAAAATTTAGCGATTCTGCAAGATACCTTGGTGTAGTGTTGGACAAAAAATTATATTGGAACGAAAACATAACTGAACGTATCAAAAAAGCTAATACTGCACTTTTCTCGTGCTAACGTGCGATTGGTCGTAAATGGGGATTTTCCCCGGAAATAGTACACTGGCTGTACACAGCCGTTGTACGTCCAATACTACTATACGGAATCATCGTATGGTGGACGGCTCTGGGGAAACCTTCCGTCCTCAGAACCATAACCAAAGTTCAACGTAGTGCTGCATTATGCATGACTGGTGCATTGCGTACAACCCCAACAGATGCACTTAACAGAATGTTACACCTTATGCCTCTAGATCTTCTGGGTAGAGAAATCGCCAGTAACGCCGCTCTCAGGCTGAGAGAAAGCGGTACCTGGAAAGATAGTAACTCTGGCCACTCCTCTATACTTCTGCATCAAGTGGCGGTACCGCCAACGCTTGACTACTGCATCCCAACAATAACGTTTACCACCATGTATAAAGTTACCATACCGAGTCGACTGGACTGGAACTCAATACCTCACTGCAAACCGAATGCCATAAATTTTTACACTGATGGCTCCAAACTGGGTGGACAGGTAGGAGGAGGAGTCTTCAGTCCAGAGCTCGGGATCGAAACTTCATTTCGGCTTCCTGACCATTGTAGTGTTTTCCAAGCAGAGGTTGTAGCCATCCAGGAGGCTACCAACCTTCTGGGAACCCTCGCAATCCAAGGAAGTAAAGTATTCATTTTTTCAGATAGTCAAGCTGCATTAAAAGCCCTTGACGGTTATATCAACAATACCAAAACTCTTACGGAGTGCCGCAAATCTCTTGATGAGATGGCTCAGCACTTCGAAATTAATCTCGTTTGGGTGCCTGGACACTGCAACATTGAAGGCAACGAGATGGCCGACCACCTCGCCAGACTTGGCACCACCACTCAGCTCTTACCGGATAAGAGCAACATAGGGGTGCCTCTTGCGACCTTTAAGCTACAAACAAAGGAAACTACTCATCGAATAACCATGAATCGATGGCAAACAATACACACATGTGAAGTATCTAGGCTTACATGGCCTACTCTTAGTATTAAAAAATCTAGGGCGTTACTCCGTCTAGAAAGACTGCATATTTCCCTACTAGTAGGGGCCCTTACTGGACATTGCCTAATAGGTAGACACGCCGCTAGGCTCGGCATCAGACACAATGACTTCTGTAGAAGCTGCAATTCATTGGACGAGGAGGAGAGTGTTCAACACCTCTTCTGTCATTGCCCAGCTCTTAGCAGAAGGCGACTCACAGTTTTGGGTCGTCCCTTTCTAAACGATCTGTCAGACATCTCTGAAATAGATCTAGCCTCTCTACTCAAATTTGTGATATTTTCTAAATGGTTTAACGGGAAAGACCCTCCCTCTACGATCGCAGCGTAGAAAGGGTTATATGGTAACACAACGGGCCTTCATTGGCCTAAGTGATGAAATGGGATTCTCACCCATTTCAACCATTGCAACCTAACCTAACCTTGTCATACTTTGTAATACTTCTACTTTGTAATTCAATGTTAAACCCTATGTACACTGCACAATGTATTGCACGTTTTATTTTTCGTCTCATACATATACATATGCGCCAATCTAACCAACCCGGTGCATGCTACTGCAGAAACATGTTGGCCGAATACAAACAGAAGTGTGTGCCACACGCAGCGTTGCCAATTTAGCTATTTTTCGCACCATATATAGCTATTTTGTAAGTTCGAAAGCCGAAAACTATTCAGTTGTGCCAGAGACTGCAATTCTAGCTTATTATTTGACATTGTTTTGCTATTTTAAACTACTCTCTTTTAAGTTTTAGCATTTTTAACAGTCGATATTTGGTGAGAAAAATAGCTAAATTGGCAACACAAGCCACGCGCCAAAATTTGTGAGCAAAGAAGAATCGAAACAGAAAGAGACTGAAAACACACAAGTCAGAAAAATAAAAAGGCGCATTTCATTTCGTTTGAGAAGTTTTGACTGAGAAGGTGTGAAGCAATGACGACAAATTTATAATTTACGAAATTCACAAATGCAAAGTAAATACGACCGACGGGCATGCAGCAAATTTAATACGGCACCTTCAAAAGAAGACAAAGGCATTTTTGATCAAATCATTTTGAGAAAAGTTCCGAGTGTGGCTAATAAACACCAATCGATGCTCAATTTTGTGAGTGAAAGACTGATTAAATGGCATACGAGAAAGCATAATCAATCGGACTGAAGATTTATACACTAGCAATGAAGGAAGTCCTAATCCAGCAAACGAGCGTCCATTAAAATCTACGTCTTACAGTCTTACAATGTATGTATGCGTCAGGTGTGTATACCTATTGGATTGTAATTTTATAAATATTGAGTAAAAGTGCAACGAATCAAGGTTCGAACAATAACCAATGCCCAAAAACCTCGAACCTCAAATTTCGGAACCTTAACCGTTGGTAAAAATTTTGGTTCGAACTTGCAAACCGGAGGTTCCGAAAATTTTTTTGGGTTTGCAGCCCTGCTTTTAATATTTCCTATACACATTTTATGTATCAATCTAATTGTCCTGCCATAAATTTTAATTAATTTTTTCGGGATTAACCGGCTGTAACTTTGTCCATCCAGCTGATTTAAATGCAACAAAAGTTGTGAAAATATAAGAGCCCTTAGGCTACATGCTAAAGTGCTTGTTATTAAACTCTTCAATGGCCTATTTCGACGCTTTTGGGTTTGCTGATGCTGCCCCTATGATTTTTTTTAAGGCTGCATTAATATGTATACTGTCGCATACAACTCATAAATACAGATATATATGCTTGGTTAACCTCCATAATTTTCGGAAATCCAAAAATACTGCAAAATGGATTTTCCGCGATATCTTGAATACAAGAGCTGATGGACAAAAACCCAAACCAGTTTTGGAATCAGTGCACAAAATTGGATCAGAATTTCGCAACGAGAAGGCTGGACCAAAATGGCTGTTGGCCTGTGTTGTTACTTGATTGTTATTTTGTAAAATGAGTTCGTTTATGTTTCCCTCTAAGAGTACTAGGTCGTCATGATCTGGGCTGCCGGCAACATATTTCCATGCGGTATCAAACATATTAATTGCCCTCGGAATTCTTTTTTGAAAGGATGACGTGATTGTTCGCAATGTTGAGTCTGCTAGTTCTATTTCGTGGTGTAAAGTGTTATAGAAATTTTTCGATTGTAAGTTTCGTTCAGTGTATCAAGTTAGTTTGTCGAGCGTGTTCTGTACTTGTTCCAGGTCTATTACGTAAATTATTTTGGTCGTTCCAGTGTGTATTTTTCCCAGTCCGTTAAATATTGTGAGAGTTTTGGCTTCTGTGTAGTTTGTAATTATACTCTGTACCGAAGGTACATAGAGTATATTAAGTTTGTGCAAAAGTATGTAACAGGGAGAAGGAATCGTTTCCGACCCTATAAAGTATATATATTCTTGATCAGCATCAACAGCCGAGTCGATATAGCCATGTCCGTCCGTCCGTCCGTCCGTCCGTCCGTCCGTCCGTATGAACGAAGAGATCTCAGAGATGGTAAGAGATAGAGGTTTGACATGTATGGGGCATATATTTCTTATACTTGCAGGCAGATCAAGTTTATTTTCAATTTTTGCCACGCCCCCTCCCGCCCCCGCAATTTGGAAAAAACGTCATATCTCCTACAATTTTAAAGATAGATCGTTCGTTTCTTCTAGAGATACCTTGTAAGCAAAATTATTTATCGATTTGCTGAAGGAAGGATAAAGATCGGATGAACGATACTCAAGTTATGTGCAAAAAACGGTCAGTTAACACCCAACACCATCCCACCCACCACCGCAGCATTCTATTGAACGGCAATCTTAGTGAGAGAGAGAGAGAGAGAGAGAGAGGAGAGAGAGAGAGAGAGAGAGTGAAACTTAGAGATGAGCGCGTATAATTCGTGAGCAAGTGCGAGCTGCGACGTTAAGGGTACAGAGTATGTTATAGTCGGGCTTGACCGACTTTCTTTCTTGTTTTTATAGAAGCTTGTGCTATCGTCAAGTCTAGAATCCATCTGTAAAATTTTGATATTAGACATTTTTAATGTTGCTTTGGTGAACAACTTTTCCAGACATTGCTTGAATTGTTGTATCGTTACCTAATTTTACTATCTCCTTTCTAAATCTAGAAGACAGTTTTGATCCTCGTCGTGTATTCACCTTCACGAATATTTCTTGTCCTGGTGCGTACGTCAGTATATCTTTCCTGCTTTTGTTATGGTTTTTTAAGTCAATAGTTTGCTTGTGTTTGAGTTTTATTATTTTGTCCTGTCTAGATTTGTCGTATTGGTCGGAGTCGATAGTCAAAGAACTGCCGAAAAAGATTTCAAAGGGTCGTTTCTTTGTCACGGAGTGTATTATCGAGTTGTACTCGTAAATACTTTTATCTAGTAATTCGAGGAAGGTTCGGTGAATGTTTTCTTTATTTAGACATCTCATGATTTCAGAGAGTGTGGAGTGGAACCTTTCAATTTGTCCATTGACTGAACTTTTATAAGGTAGATTTTGAAAAATTTGTATGCCCAGTTCGTCTTTCATCATAAAGGTTATTGATGCTGAACTAAGAGATTTTTCATTATCCATTGTATCGAATTTTGGAATTCCAAAGTAGAATAAGAGATCGTGTAGGGGATTACGGATATCTTCTATTGCTTTTGATTTTATTATCTTGGCTTGGGGAAGTTTGTAAATCTTGGGTATGGCCGTTGGGACAAGTGTCTATTCTGTGGAGTAAATGTCCATGTGGAGGATATGCTCTGGATACTGTGGAATTGGGGCTTGCGTGTTTATGTACCTATATGTACATATTTTTAAGCGTGTGATGCACTCGTAATTCATTTGACTGACAAATGAATGGCCAATAAACATAGCATAAAATTTTCAGTATTATTTCAGATTGATACTCATCATAGCCGATTGTGTCAGTCATCTAGACCGCTCGTTAATTGGCATAAATGTCCAATTTTTATACTCTGTACCGAAGGTACATAGAGTATATTGAGTTTGTGCAAAAGTATGTAACAGAGAGAAGGAATCGTTTCCGACCCTATAAAGTATATATATTCTTGATCAGCATTAACAGCCGAGTCGATATGGCCATGTCTGTCTGTCCGTCCGTCCGTATGAACGAAGAGATCTCAGAGATGGTAAGAGATAGAGGTTTGACATGTATGGGACATATATTTTTTATACTTGCAGGCAGATCAAGTTTATTTTCAATTTTTGATACGCACCCTCCCGCCCCCGCAATTTGGAAAAAACGTGTATCTTACACAGTTTTGATGATAGATGGTTCGAACCTTCTAGGGATACTTAGTAATGAAAATTATTTATCGACTTGCTGAAGGAATGATAAAGATCGACGATGAACGATACTCAAGTTATGAGCAAAAAAACGGCCAGTTAACAACCACGCTCTTCTCTAGATGAAATTGTCTTAAAAATACTGATGATATATAAATATTTTTTTTTTATTTTAGCTTGGTATGCCACTACATTTCCAGAACAAGAGGATTTGGTTGGAGAATAGAATGACAAACTAACAGATTTTCAAAAAATTTGTGTTGTGCGATCACTGCGGCCGGATCGAATTTCGTTCTGTATGTAGCAGTTTATAATTAGTAAGCTTGGTCCGCCCTATGTTGAGCCCCCTGTTCTAGATCTTAAAGCAACCTTCGAAGAATCAATATCTCAAACACCTCTTATTTTTGTGCTTTCACCGGGTGTTGATCCGGCACAGTCTCTTATTACGCTATCAGAAACGGCAAGAATGTCTCAGCGAATGTTTTCACTCAGCCTGGGGTAAGGACAAGCTCCGGTTGCTACAAAGCTAATAATGGACGGTATAAGAGATGGCAACTGGGTTTTCTTAGCAAATTGCCACTTATCTTTGAGTTGGATGCCAACACTCGATAAGATGATTACTACAATGCAGTCAATGAAATTGCACAAGAAGTTTCGCCTATGGCTCAGCTCCAGCCCACATCCGGACTTTCCAATATCAATACTTCAATCAAGTATAAAGATGACCACAGAACCACCTAGGGGTATTAAGGCTAATATGAAGCGCCTTTATAATAATATAAATGAGGTTAACCTGGACACATGCAACGATCCCAGTAAATATAAGAAACTACTGTTCGCACTCTGTTTCTTCCACACTATTCTATTGGAGCGAAAAAAGTTCCTTCAACTTGGATGGAATGTTATTTATAGTTTTAATGACTCCGACTTTGAAGTATCTGAGATATTATTGTTATTATACCTTAACGAGTATGAAGAGACTCCATGGGGGGCCTTAAAGTACCTCATAGCCGGTGTAAATTATGGCGGCCACGTGACCGACGATTGGGATCGGCGGTTACTGACTACATACATAAATCAATATTATTGTAACCAAGCAATATTGACTCGGAAATTTCGGTAAGCTAAAGCTAGTATAAGTATAATTATGAATATACACTTGTAGATTCAAAAATAATAATTTTTTTACATGCCTAAAACAAGGCTGCAAACCGGTCCGGCACTGAACCCCTTAGAACCGGTTCAGTTAGGTTTTTTTTTTGGGTTCGACGAACCGGACCATGAACCGAACACCTAATATATTCGACTCATCGAACCTGAACCCGAACCGGACCACTTTTTCGATAAATTAGGTTCGGTTCACAAAATTAAGTAGTTTTCCAACGACACATACAGGGAAATATAGAAATTCCTTGTAATCTGGCTGCTATCTTTCAGGAAGTTCTCCAATAATACGACATTTTTCTAGCTCAGATTTATACTATCACCGTCGTTAATGGAGCGAATATGGTTCGAGCAAGAGAACTTTTAAATGACAACTGCAGAGCAGAAAAGGAATGCAACTATGAAGGATGTAATGCAAATGAAGGTTGCTTATGTGAATCAAAAGCATTTCTTGATTTGGACTATGACCATGTTACCTCGATAGATTCCCTGGAGGACTCTTTAATTACAGTTCTTTGCGATGCACATACTCTAAATTTAGTTTTTAACGATTTTTTAGGAAGTTCAGTTTGACATTAGTAGAGTTCGCACACTTTGTAAGAAACTCCGTATTCACACTGTATGAAATCTATAGCATATAGAAAAATTGGAAATATCAGTTAGGGTCAGGGTTCGGAATTGCTCGCTCGCGAGCAGCCTGCACTGACTCTTTTTGACTCCCGCTCTGAGCAGCGAGCGGTAGTCCGCGAGCAGCGTGCAGCTGCTGCTCGCTGCTCGCGAGCAACACATCCCTGCTCACGAGCAGAGGGTCCCTGCTCGCGAGCAGCTGCTATCTGCTCGTGAGCAGCGAGCAGCAGCTGGACTTACGAGCAGCGAGCAATGTGCAATTCCGAACCCTGGTTAGGGTATTCACCAGCCCTCGCAAAAATGTAAATCAAAAAGCGTAATCACTAAAAGTTTCCGACACAACAACAAAACACATGGGAAAAAAATTAACAAATTATTGTTGCCCTGGGTTATGTTTATAAAATCGCTCCTAAAAGTTGAAAAACTGGATATGTTCAAAGTATCGGCTAAAAATACTTTGTATCGTACTTTTTTTCTATTTCTATATCAGATAATTTAGATTCATATTTTTCTGTGTAGCCGTTGGCTGAGTGGATAGGATTGTCGCCTTGTATTTTTTGATATTCCGGCTCGAGTCCCGGTTAAGGATGGTGGATCTATAATCTTTCTTTTTTCTGTATCTTCGGAACAGATTATAAAAATCAAAAATTTTTGTAACTAAGTAAAGCCCATTTTCCGACAGAAAATTTGATCTGATTTCGACCAAATTTCGCGAATCGTTTGGAAAACATATCAAATTAACAAATGCCAAGTTTAAGAACGATAAAATTGAAAACAAAAAGTTTTTCTCACTAAGACTCAATTTCCGACCGATCGGCCCTATGCCAGCCTTAAAATATAGTCATCCAAGCTCGACCCTCTTTTGCGACTCTATTTGAAAGCGTATAAAATTAGTTATCAGCGAGTTTAAGGACGCTAACAAAACTAAACAAAAAAAATTTCTTACTAAGAATCATTTTCGACCGATCGGTCATATGGCAACCATAAGATATAGTCACCCGATGTCCATAAACTTTTTCAAATTAGTTTGAAAGTGTTTAATATTAATAATCAGTGGCCTTAAGAACGATTTACTTAAAAACAAAAAAGTTTTTTTTCAGTAAGACCCATTTTCCGACAGATCGGTACTATGGCAGCTATAAGATATAGCCATCCGATTTTGATCAAAATTTGCAAATCTGTTTGAAAGCATTTAATATTAATAATAGCCGAGCTTGACGACGCTAAAAGTGAAAACAAAAAAGTTTTTTTCACTAAGACCCATTTTCCGACCGATGCACTGTGGGCGATTTCGCTAATGTAGCGTAAGGAAATTAATTACTCAAAAAGTAAGGAAAATTTAACAAAGTTGTTAATTTTTATTTAATGTTAACCCTTAAAGGCACAACTTTGAGCAACTTTAATTTTAAACATATATTTTTTTAATATTTTTTTTTAATTTTAAAAAATATTTTATTTTTATAAATTTTTTTCATTGATTTTTTGTTTGATTTGCTTTGCTTTTGTTAAATAAAAATATTTTATTGAAGAAAAAAGTTTTAGAAGTCAGTTCTCCGAGTCCGAACCGGATTTTGGGCCTCTCTGTCAAGCAAAAATGCTTTGCCAGAGTTATTTAGTGTACTCTTGCTCAAGCTTGATATAACTGGATCCGAAGAAACTAATAGAGAGTTCATCAGATCCTCCATCGTATTTCAGCGCGAAGTTTTGCTGTTATTTAGTGTACTCTTGCTCAAGCTTGGTATAACTGGATCCGAAGAAACTAATAGAGAGTTCATCAGATCCTCCATCGTATTTAAGCGCGAATTTTTGCGAGTATGTTCAAGCCGAAATTTCCGTAAATTTTTGTTGCTAGCTTCCAAGGCTTCTTCCGACATCATGCCAATCGGATGTGGAACACTTTCTATAATATCGGCTCCATGAATCAATATTTTATGTACTGAGCAGGGCATGTAAAACCATGGATATTCCCGTATGAAAATCTGTGCGGTTTCTAATGCGTATTCGCGAAATCTGTCGGAATTTATTGAATATCCGCAGACAATACAGCGCAAAATGATACCAATTCTTTTTATTAGATCATGGCTTACTCCGGTTATATGTGCAGACAATTGAGAATTTTCAAAAAACCTTCGAGCCGTATTATGTAACGTACAAAACAGTAATTCCAATGAGGTATCCTAGGCCAGTTAAGTTTCGTTTGGATTCTTGTTCAATTTTTCTTTGCGGCTAGCAAAACAGCCTGTGGGAGGTTCGTTGAACCCTAACTAAAGCCAAACACTCAATAGACATATATATTATACAAAAATATTTAAGAATCCATTGCCATATCCACAAAATAAAAGATTGTAAGGACCGGAATATCAAATAAAAAGAATAGAGGAAACAATTAAACAAATACATGAACCTTTGGCTGAAGGTTATTGTACAGCTGTGATGTGATTGCCGTACCGCTTCTTGACCCACCCTACCATGAGCTTTCGAGTGCGAAAATTGTTGAAAACTCCCAAAGTTAAGTTATTCTCCTATCTTTACTTTCAAGGAAACATAAAGAAAATTATCATTCCATTTTATAATTTATTCGCAGTTTCTTAAACCCGATAAACATTTCTAAACAAAAACAATATTAAATTCATTTCATAATCATGGCTTTGTACTAGGAGTCAAATCCATTTAAATTCATTAAGGTTCTCAATTATGATATGTAGTAGTTTTTACTTAAGTAATTCTAAACATGTTTTAATAATTAGCGTAAATGGTAATTTTGTGCATTCAGGAGGTATGTTAAGTTCACCAAAAATATTCTTTACAAATCCCCATCAAAAAAAAACTTATTAAATGTCGCTTTATTTTCAGTAAAACTGTTTGTAGTAGTTTTCCTTTCACTTCATTTGTTCAATCATAATGTTAAATAAAAAAAAAATTCACTCTCACAATTCATTCTTTACTTTGCAATATTCATTTTTCTTTAATACACTAAATTTGAAAAAATACCTTGTTAATTAATCATAATTTATTAACTAAGCTTTTAATCCAAATTAATTTTGAATAGTTTTCCATTCCCTGGCAATTTTACTGGTAATGTCTTTTATTTAAGTTATTTTAATTAGTTTTCATGTCTTGTTTTTAGGCTTTTGTCCCACTGTGCGTAGATCAGCTGTATGTTCACCAGTTTTTGTTACAAACAAAATGCAATGGTTTGGAGGGCCCAAATAGAAAAGCACTGTTATAGGTTTTATTGCATTATTCTTTTTTTTCTTTTTCTTGCTTTTTGATTTGAACTCACCAACAACAACCTACAACAATTGCACACCAATAATATTTCGTTCAAGCGTGGGTGACAAAACCCAAAATCAAGAGAGAGGCTAATGATTTTGTGGGTGCAATATTAAGAGAAAAACATAGGATTTCGACTCACCAATCTGCAGCTTACGATGAAGGCCTTCTCGAAGAGCGTGGATTGTTTCGACGAATTTTTAATTGCTGTATATTTTGGGGGGGAAAATATTTACAGTTTATCATCTCAATTTTTGCACAACCACCTATTAAGGTATTTTCACTTTGCTAATTTCTCTTCTGTTTGAATTTTCTCTTAAAATCCCGCTCTCACTTCACTACACATTTATCATGTTGCTTTTCTTTCTTTTCCACTTTAATGATTTTTAATTTATGACTTTTCTATTTGCATATGTTAACTTTGGATTATTGATTTCTTTAAAATTTGTTCTGGCCAATTTTACGCCTTTATAACACACACACTCCTGTTGCACTTTACCTTACATATGTATGTACGTATGGATTTTACTTAAACAAAAAAAATAACCAAAAAAAATTAAAAAAATAATTTTCGTTGCGATTTTCACTGATTTCGAGAGGGTTTTCTGGAGCCAACTTTTTTGGTTGAGAGATGAACACTTTTTCGACGTTTTGTTTGGTCATCCATGAGAGCTATTGACTGATCAGTCTGAGGCCATGGGAGTGATGCCGATTTAGGCCTGAGCACAGGTTGACTGATTCGATATTTTTGAGGGTGGCTGTCGTCTCTTTGCTTTGCCTTCTCTGCGTCTGAGATAAGGTTCTCTTGAACTGTGATATGCAGACTGACTGTATCCTCACATCACCTTGGGAGAAAGCACAAAGGCTTTTACAACCAGCTGCACAAAAGAAAAAGAGAATTTTGTGTTTCTTAGCTGAGGCTTATGCCCTCTTCAATGTATGCGTATGCTTACCAATTGTGGATGCTTCACAGAGCAAAAGATAAGTTATCCGATTGCCTCTGGACTTTTAATATAAAGATTCTGGTATCAATTCAATCAAATGCGAATTAATAATAAGCAAATCGATCGCTTTTTCTATGCAAAACCATTCTTTACATTAAAATGCAAAGGTGGCTTTTGGATATGCAAGAAATTTTACGCGAATAGGTTAGGGAGTATCGATCCGGAGTAGCTTTTGGATGATGTGTCTTCTGGGCAACGTTTTTGGTAAAGAGGCCGGATGCGGTTTTGACCCGACTTATATACCCTTGAATGGCTCCGGAAATTTGGAAATTGCCATCTTGAAAGTGCTGTCATCGAATTCGCTCTACCATGGTTGTCAGGTGAATCGTACCGCAGACTTGCAATTGCGATCTAATCGAGTACTTTTCTTTGAACTATTGGCGCGACTATTCAAATTGTAAAATTTGCTAGTTGCTCCACTGAACGTAAAAATTAATACTTTTGCATTTTATTTATCAAGACCTCTCACCATAAATTTTTAGCCTCAAAAAATGCATAAATAAAAGTTTAGCAAAATTTATTTTGTATTTTGAAACTCCGCACATTACAATTACCACTATTAGTGTTGCCAGAACCTTGCATTGGAATGTCTATCAATAATGCCATTTCGACCCTGAACCTCTCTTGAATGGCTGCCTTTCGTTGATCGACTATGCTCTTATCTGAACCACGGACCTTTCACTTTTTAATCGGTAGCCGATAACCTATGCACTGTGGGCAAAAAGTCCGAAATTTTTGCATAATTTTAAAGCTAGAGCGTTCAAATTTGGCACAAAAATGAAAAATATTAATAATAATAATAAATTTATTTAAAACCAATTATACACATGCTTTATACAAAAAATTTTCAAAAGAAAACATAACATATCTAATTGCTAGAGGTTTTAAATAGTACTCGACTATGACTGTTGAGTTTTGTTTTATTTTATTTGAGGGTTCCCTAGATACCATACAAAAAGTCATACTACACCCTGCTTCCCCGCTCGTCGCGAGATACAGGATCGTTGGGACCTAGTGTCGGATTAGGGGCCCACCAAATTTCTTTAGTTTATATTTTTTGTGTTGTTGTGTTTTAAAAATATTCCGCCAAAATCCGTTTCCTATACTGGGTGGCCTGTTTCAGAAACTCTACTAAGCCCTTCCAATTAGTGTCGCTCGCATCATTTAAAATGTCTCTAATCTGAGTTGGGCTTAAGACAGGTTGGCTAAAACATAAAATTCTGTGCTCTCGTAGGATTGGACATCTACCCAGAAAATGATTTATGTCCTCTACCTCATTTGTGTTGCACAATTCGCATTTATTAGTTGGTCCTGTAATGAATCTGTTTCCATTTAAGAGTATCATGTCACTTCTTGCCTTAATAATCCATGACACTGCCCGGGTATCTACGTGTGCATATTTCTTGCCGACGGTATGGTCAAGTTCTCGGTAAATTCTCCATTCACTTCTTAAGGTCTCGTTGCCCCAGTTCCACTCTATGTTATGCAATGAGCTCAGTGTGAATAGCTCTTTTGCCCAGAGTACATTTTAATCCAATACCAACTGCGATAGGATTCGTGGCAACCTATGGCTATCATATATAAACAGAGTTTTATGGATATACCGAAGGTGCTGGTCCAGCATGTAGAATCTGCTACCGTATCTATCCGTATCTAGAGCAAGTGAATAGTGTGGCGTTGTTTGTGGCAGGTTATAGATACGCTTAATGAAAAAGGCTTCCAGCTTATCCACTTCCTCATGTTGGCCATAGCCCCAGACTTGCGCTCCGTAAGCTTTTACTGCCCTACACACGGCTTCATAAATTTTTTCACTTCATTTCAGCGGAGACATTGTTTTTGGCGAGAAGGTTATGTTGATGCTTTGCTTTGCAGCTTTAACATGCTTCTTGAAATTTAAAGTGGGCGTCAACATAACTCCTAGATATTTGTACTCAGGTACAATCTTTATGGGTTCACACTGAAATGTCCACTTTTCAATCTTTGCAAGGCGCCCTCCTTTCCAGAATACCATTATTTCCGATTTGGCCATATTCACTTCCATATTCCAAGTCTGACAATAAATTTCCAGGCGATCGATCATTTCCTGCAGTACAATGACTTCATCAGCCATTACAACTATGTCATCCGCATATAATAAAAGGCGTATATTTTCACTTCCCACTGTTAGGCCGCCACCTATGCTATCATGGAGATCGTCTAGGAAGAGCGCAAACAAGAGAGGCGAAAGTAAAAAATATTAATATAGAATTTCGGTTTATTTCTGTTTTGCAATAAAACTACTCCTTCAACCAATCCGCCCACACCCAAGAAAAAAAAATTTTTTTTTGCTATTCATTTATAATTTTATTTACAGATAGTTTAATCTTCTTCATCTTCTAAGTCAATTTCTAGATAATCATCAGAATCATCAGCGGAGTCCAAATCTTTATTTTGTATTTCTGACGTGATTGTTTCATAGTTCGGGGGAGGTGGGCATTTTAAAAGATTTATTACTTCTGCCGGGAGGGGTTTTTTTTTTAAATTTCTTTTGCCTTTCATTTAAGCAAATACTGGATATTAATGGATCAGAAGAATCCATAGCTCTATACAAAACATCAGTCATATTGTTTAAGCGGCAATTTTTTCGGGCATGTGACTTCCTATCGTTTTTATAGTACTTGTTCCTTGCTTCTGAAGCATTTTCTCCGAAACATCCAACCGGAACCAAAGAGGAGTTTATTATTTGCCAGCCGTGTATTAATATTTTATGTACCGTCGGTGACATTGGATACCAAGGATAAGTATTAACATATAATAAAAATATATCCTCACAAAATGCTTTGAATTTATCAACATCAACAGAATGCTCGCTTGAAATTGTATAAAATGTTTTGATCAAAGCTTGTAATTGAGGAAAATAATTGGTAATTCGCGAATGCTCTTCTAGCCGTGTTTCCATCATTACTATTCCCACTTCCGTTTTGTTTGGGAATGCTTACATGTAGACCCATTTTTGTCCACATCATTTCCTCAATTTCCTTTTGGTGGGTGATGTGCCACTTTTGAATTTTAAGCCTACGGGACAGGTTCAATACAAATTCAAAAAATCGAATCCAGGCATGCAATGGACTGACACCATATTTTAAAGTCGCTGGCCTTGGCTTAAAATCTTCAGAGTGCAAATCAATGGTCTCGAGGAGTTTTTTGGGTTTGACCCCACATATTGGGCAGCACTGAGTTGATGACGTACCAGTTAAAGCGTTAAGTACTTTACCATCAATAAGTGTCATTTGTGGTTCATAGGTAATGACAACTTTTTTAATTTTAATGGTAACATAGTGCTGACAAAAAGGGATAGATCCAGGGAAGCAGGTTCTTCTGATCGAAACTTCTGCTTATATAAGCTTGTCTTTGCAAGCGCGTAGTTCTAGTTGTATTCGTCGCATCGGTTCACGCTAGAGCTTTTTGGAAAGCTCTTTTCACGCGCTAGCACGTGTTTGATTTATTATTGTTTGTTTTTAGTCGTTCGTGAGTTATAGCGTCGCAAACATGGAGCAAAATAAAGAGAAATACGGCATATTTTACAGAACTACTACGATAAAGGCAAAAATGCATCTCATGCTGCCAATAAAATTTGTGCAGTTTATGGACCCGATACAGTTTCCATTTCCACCGCACAACGATGGTTTCAACGTTTTCGTTCTGGTGCAGAGGTGATCGAAGATGCGCCACGGTCCGGAAGGCCTGTCGTCGAAAATTGCGATAAAATCGCTGAATTGATCGAAAGAGACCGGCATAGTAGCAGCCGTAGCATCGGCCAAGAGCTGGGCATGAGTCATCAAACCGTTATAAACCATTTGAAGAAGCTTGGATTCAAAAAGAAGCTCGATGTATGGGTGCCACACGACTTGACGCAAAGAAACATTTTTGCCCGTATGGATGCATGCGAGTCGCTTCTGAATCGCAACAAAATCGACCCGTTTTTGAAGCGGATGGTGACTGGCGATGAAAAGTGGGTCACTTACGACAACGTGAAGCGCAAACGGTCGTGGTCGAAAAGCGGTGAAGCTGCCCAGACGGTGGCCAAGCCTGGATTGACGGCCAGGAAGGTTCTTCTGTGTGTTTGGTGGGATTGGCAGGGAATCATCCACTATGAGCTGCTCCCCTATGGCCAAACGCTCAATTCGGACCCGTACTGCCAACAACTGGACCGCTTGAATGCAGCACTCATGCAGAAGAGGCCATCTTTGATCAACAGAGGCCGAATTGTCTTCCATCAGGACAACGCCAGGCCACACACATCTGTGGTGACGCGCCAGAAGCTCCGGGAGCTCGGATGGGAGGTTCTTTTGCATCCACCGTATAGTCCGGATCTCGCACCAAGTGATTACCACCTATTTCTGTCCATGGCGAACGAGCTTGCTAGTCGGAAGTTGGCCACAAGAGAGTCCTGTGAAAATTGACTCTCCGAGTTTTTTGCCAATAGGGAAGCGAGCTTCTATAAGCGGGGCATTATGAAGTTGGCATCTCGTTGGGAACTCGTCATCGAACAAAACGGCGCATATTTGACTTAAATCGCATTATTATAACCAATTTTATGAACAATTGAAAATTCAATAAAAATACCGCAAGACTTTTTTGACAACCT